>JBBKCR010000016.1:12489175-12499200 GCA_037577295.1 Ladigesia roloffi
GAAAAGGGGTCGAGGGCGAGCACCGACTCCACCCTCCAGGGCGGCGCCGGAGGAGGAGGAATCAGCCAGGACCATGGGTCAACCATCGAGGCTGGTAGCAGGGATATGAGATAAAACATAGCTATATTTGATACAGTGTAGGTGTGTTTTATTTTTGCCAAATAAACATAATTTTTAAGGGATTTTGAACAAGTGTTTATGTTGATTTCTTTCCAAAGGGTAATTTGACCAATTGTACTTGAGCCTTTATAGTAATATAACAGCCCTTCTGATGCCATTTAGACACTCCAAAAGGGCGAATGGCAAGGACAAGTAAAAACAGTACGGAAGAGGAAGGATTGTCTCTGTGCAATGTGCAGATCAGGCTCTTAAAGTTTAAAGCAATCAATGCATGTATATAAGACCAATGAGCGGATCTGTGCAGTCAACTTGATAATCGCGACCTGCCTTTTTTGTGCATGTGTGAGTTTGTAAGTTGTACACTTGCTAAAATGCCCAGTAAATGAGCTCTTTAGTGGAGATGCCAGCAGGGCCATGCTTCACTTATAAGCTGACGGCCAGATCGTTACGGGATCAATACACAGCTACTCCGTCCATGCTCCAGACATGCTGGTGTTTTGCAGCCTTTGGGCTGAAGAGTATGCTGGGACCTTTCTCTGCATGCTTATGCACCTCCTACGCACCAATGAGAGAATACAAAATACATGATGGACGTTTCTCTCTCTCTCTCTCTCTCTCTCTCTCACTCTTTCTCTTTCTCTCTCTCTCTTGCTCTCTTTTTCTCTTTCTCTTTCTCTCTAGTTCTCTATCTTTCTCTCTTTCTCTCTCTCTCATTCGTTCTTGCTCTCTTCCCTCAGAGACATATGGAAGAGGCATTTAAGGCCTGTCAGAGGGCATGTTGGTGAAACCACACAGAGATCACACGTTTAATAAGCCAGACTGTCTGGAAATCCTGCTTCATCAGTTGTGGGCCAGCCTAGCAGGACAATCATTACTAAGAGGTCAGGGCAGCGGCCTGTGTTCACTGCTGGCAGATTTGGTAATCAAAAGTGAAACATTACGTCGGAACACGCCGCCTGTGCACATCCTTTTTCATAACAATAGCTGAGCAAGCTAGACTAGTGTTAAAACCAAGCACATTTTTAGCCTACGGCTCTCGAGGCCATTCTTTAAACTGACAGAACATTTTTTCCCCAGCATAAGGACCAGAGCCATCCTTCATGATGTATTCATTTGATTTAATAGGAAAATATCCCTTTGAGCATTGAAGTAGAGTATAATAAATGATGCTGGAACAAACAAAGGACTCTCTTTTATTCTCCCAGTGAAATAATACAGTTTATAGCACAGCAACATTACTGTAAAAAATGGTAAATGTAAGTAAGTAAATGCATCTAAAGTCAGAATCTGCAATGTTTTTTGTCATTTTGCATTTTTTGAAAATCACTCGTTATGTAAGAAAATATTAATTGATTAAGTTACATAAAATATTACAGAAAAAGAGTGTCTCGTAATAGAATAAGACTGATCTACATTACCAGTCAAAGGTTTCTCACCCACAGGATTTTAATATTTGTTTCAGAAAGTGTAGATTTTTTAATCATATTAATCATTGGAAAATTGATTCAAGTTGAGTGAAGAACTACAAATGAATAGACAAGTTTACTTTATAAGACTGAAAAAATATAAATAAATATATGCAGAGTCAAATTCTGAGGTGTGCTTTAGCTTTAAATGTTCTTTTGTTAACTATTTTATTTCATTTCTTAAATATCTAGTTGTCTAGTTATATTAGGTGGATTTTTTTAGGTCTGTAATGATAAGTATGAATGTTCTTTAAGGTGTCGTATAAGTGTATTGTTTTTTTTTCAGGTTCCAGATCTTATTGTCCTCATCACTTTTGTTTGGTATATGTAATGCTAAAATCTCTCTTTTACTCAGCCTTTCTGCCATGGAGTGAAATGCTGAGATGTGTTGCATGGGCCAAGGTCACTCGGATGCACTATGTACAGTGCCGTTCATCTGACCAATTATGATTAGGCACAGCTGAGGAAACACAGAGGCCATTTCCCATGTGATTATGAGCAGCCATGCTGGCTGGGAATCATCCATGTCTGACAAATCAGACGGTGTTTGCGTGAAGGTTGTTGTGCGAGAGAAGTAGGATAAAATGTAATTTGCTGTTTTTTTCTTTTATTGTAACAGCTGAATTTCTGTTCCCAGCTTGGCAGCAGTTCATCTTCATCACAGATGTCTTTGTAGAGAGGTATGAACAGTTTTCACCCCTCATTGCTCACTTGCAGCTCAACACAGTTACAAAAGTTTAGAGCAGGGGTCTCCAACACGTCGCTCGCGAGCTACCAGTAGCTCGTAACCCCTCTCCAAGTAGCTCACAGAAGGGTTAACAAATCTACATACATTTGAAAACATGACCAGTCTAATTTTATTTGTCATATGGAAAACCAACTTGCATGTATAGCCAACCATATCCGCCCCCTTCTTACACCAAATAATTATTTGCCCATTAGTTACAGAATAAAAAATCAGTAATATTTTACTCGATTCAAATGTCAGTAACGCACTTTACAATACAATTTTTACATGGAATGAAGTTATTTTTTTATCTTCATGCTGAAGCGTCACCAGATGGGATGACACAGTTATTCCGTAAACTGCTGTTTATTATTACCGAACTGGTCACTGTCGGCTGTAACCACGCAGCAGTAAAACAGATATAACAGAAAAGTAACAGCCCAACTATCGAGATGCACTCCAAAATAACTGGAAATATGGAGCTAGCAATGTAAATATAGTTTTTGACTCAATGAGGTCATTACACAGCCAGTGCAAGGTGATGAGGGATCTGACTAAGCGGCTCATGGTTAAAAACAGGACTAACTGTCGCTAGATCAGTTGCAGGTTCACTCATCTCTCTGCTCTGTCTGACTACAAGAAGTGAAACATTTTTCTCCTCTGCTCATCTCGCGGTCATTTTGGCAAATTTGTATTGCAGTGATGTTGTTTAGTGTTTATTTTTAAACACGTTTTAGAGAGGGGATGCGCATTTTGGGGGCGGGGTCTGCGTGTGAGGGGATGAGAGCATGGGTGTGTGGGTCTGAGAAGGGGGAGAGCGAGTGTGAGAGAAGTGTGTGTGTGTGAGTGGCTGAGAGGTGGTGAGCAAGAATGAGAGAAGCTTGTCAGAGTAACTTAAAAGTAATGCAATAATAGTGTAATGCCTTACATTTTAAATAAAGTAATATTGTAATGTAACGAATTACTTTGAAATGACAGTAACAAGTAATAAATAATGCACTGCAGTTTTGAAGTAACTTGCCCAACACTGTTAGTTGACAATAAAACAGTTGCGCTGCTGTCAAGGTTGATGAGCCAAAGGTGATTCGGATTCGGATTCAGATTCAGATGATGGGAGATGGGCAGGAACCATAACCCCGGCAGGTCGCCATAAAAATAAGAGGCTGAAAACGTATATTCATAATACAAAAATGAGTAGCTCTCTGCCATTTTCATTTTGTAAAAGTAACTCTCAGAGTTAAAAATGTTGGGAGACCCCTGGTTTACAGAGAGCTAGTGGTGTTCTGGTTAAACCGGAAATGCTTTATTACATTCATTAAAATGTCCAACAACATCCACTGTGATTGAGGCAACATCATTGATAATTGAAAAAAAAAAAAATCAACAAAAACATGCTGTTAAGCTTCAGCATGTGTCCTGATGTCAGAGCGATTTGAGGCAGATAAAAGGTGGGATAGGTGAAAGAAACAGTGTGATTTGCCATGAGTGGATGCGGTCTGAGCCTTGACTGCAGCAGGGAGGAAAATAGATCTGTCTGCTACACCTCCCTGTGTTCCACAAACAAGACTTATCTCCCACATTTATTACACATTTGTTATGATTTTTACGACCAGCAGACCAGGAAACAACGTCACTTTCTTGGAGAAATGTCGTCTAAAGGATGAGAATAAGCCCACGGATTCTCTTAAATCTTTCACCAGAGTGACAGATTGCCAATGGCTGCCTTTCCTAGTTACTTTATATGATGTTTACTGCTAGAAAATAGCAAGCCAGTGCTAAACGTTTCACACTTACCTCTTCCAAACGCACTGTATTTGCACATTTTTTGCTGACTCTACTGTTACCTGTGTGGATTTACTTGTCGGCGCGTTAGGTAATCAATTTAGGTTCTGAAGCAGGCCTGCAGGGAACGTAGGCAGCGTTTCGAAACAGTTTATATTGCACCAAATCGACCGACTGTGATTTCCTTTCAGTCATTTGAACGAAATCCAATAGATGCGTAGACTCTGATCGTTTAATATTTGCTTTGGTATGTCTCGGCAGGCTAACCTTTGTTGTGTAGAATCTTGTGTGATGTTGAGAGAAAAATGAGATGAGAGTGCAAACATTATCCTCGTCTAATTGAGGCGAAATAAGGATCATGTTGTTTTGCCATCCCTGTATCTAATGATCAGCAAATAATAAGTTGCCAGAGGTTCTATAAGCCAGCACTCTTTCACCAACAGAGCCTCATTTCAAGGCACTTTAGGGTAGGAAAATGTATGACTTTTTGCTTTCTGAAATGAATCAATCATAGATAATGAAATGAACCAGAAGATGTTGTGTTTCAGGATGATCTTTTTTTTTTAGGCATTTTTAGCTGGTTGCAACAGAAATATTTTTGCACAGTTCTTTCACTCTGTTGTCAACATTCCATGCTGAAGAAGTATAGATATTTGCTGAATGAAAATTTGAGGCCCTGAGAAACACATTCTCGAAACTGTATGAAGTTATAATCCCAATCTTTGTGCCTCCTGCCTCTGATCCATAATGCTTGGTCATGCCCAGGAGCAATGAACAGGGTGTTTTCCCAATATTTTTTTCTCTTTTCCAATATTTTTTCTCATCTCGTTATTGCATGATTGAAATTTCAAGCCAACATTCATTTCTTTACATAAACCAGGTAGCCTTGAAGCCTATTTTCTTTTCTCAAGGGGAGCAGGCTGTCATAGGTGAAGCAGAATAATGGCAAAAAAATTGTTGCTTTGCGCTGCTTCTGAATCATCTACAAATCTGTATAGGAAGCATTCTTTTTTATTCTTCTATTCTCTGTAGCATATAAAAGCAGGCTGCACAAAGTACATGCACAACAGTCTCTAAGCAATAGCTCTATTATGAGGGTGGAACAGATTTGATCACTGTTTTTGTTCACCTGACCTTCAAAGGTGGAACACTGTTTAGTGTTTAGTGTTCTAGCATCTTATTTGGTGCAGACCAATCAAACCTTTTCTTCAGTTTCGTCATGGAAATTTATTCTCAATTGCACATTAAAAAATACCCTATGGTCCTCCAAAGATCACAGGTTTCAGATTACTTGCAGGTGATTCATACTACAGTTCAGTGCCGCTGGGTTGAATTTAGCTAGAGTAATTTATACAGTTACAGCTCAAACTGTGGCTAATAATGTTTGACAAACAATAGAACAGAATTTAAGCATATTAGTAGAGCGATAATGAGTATCAAAGTAATGGAGCCCATATATCCACAACAAATTTCTAATTAGTCATTGACCCCACCTTCATAAACTTATCAGCCTGTTATTTTCAGACTACCAAAATTTGATTTATGATGTCACAGAGGCATATTTGTTTAAAGACCCTAACAAATTATTGAGAAGAAGTGGCTGGACTAACTGTACCACCAACCAGAACAGCTAATGTTAGCTCCAACAGCTCCTCCTAATGAATGAGAGCAGAGTGATTGTAATAGTAATTAAATGTTAATGAACAGCTACATCATTCTGAAGTGTTGGCATGGGCATGGACTTCCCTTACATGCAGCTCTGCGATCAGTAATGCGATTTCTTACAGAATGAAAAAGATTTAATTGTGTGCTGGAGGTTGTGTCTTGCTCAGCGCAGAAGGGAGTTATAAGCGTTTGGCAAGAAGAGCATGCTAACCGGCTAATGGCAGTGGGAGCTCATGGGAGCCAGAGAGGCAAGAGTATCTCCTTCATGTCAAAGAGAAGAGAGCAGAAAGTGTGCCAAGATTTCCCCCTAACATCACTCATTAATGAGCTCAAAGCTGAAAATCAGAAATATGCGTTTGGCAGGCCTGTCTTTGATATGGCTGCAGCAGATTTCAAACAAGGCCTCACATAACTACAAGATCTCACAAATTGTCAGTTATACATGAGACACATTTACTGGCCACTTTATCACACTTCACACTTACCTTATTAGTCCATCTTATAGTTGCTCAGTTGGAGATTTTAGCACATGTTTTCCATGCCCAGTTTGGGTTAGCAATTCCAGTTCTTTATGAGTCATGACTATTTATGACTAGGGGGGAAAATCAGCAACGGAAAAATACAATGAGCATCAATGAGGTAATACCCCTCTAGCTTTAAAATCATCTAGAATCTGTTCAGAGCGCATGTCCTCTCCTAATGTATCTTTTTGCATTACTGATATATGAAGAGTTAGCACAAAGAATTCTCCGCTGATTCTCATACTGTCCTGAAACTTTAATGTTTCCTTGTATTGTAAGTCACTTGGGATAAAATGACATCCAAATGATTGTAATGTAACATACACTACCAGTTATAGAACACCCCAGTGTTTCAAGCTTTTATAATTGAAATCCTATCATTTCAAATCAAATGAATAAAATGAAATATTACAAAGGACATTGCTGAACTGCGAGAGGAAAAAAATGGTGAGGTTACCCAGAAGCGGCTAATAATTCTGTAGCCGCAAGCATGTGTGCCTAGTTGGTCGTGTTCATTCAAGAGCAATGCAGTGACCCAAAACATAAGTCCAAGCTATGCTAGAACTACCTTAGAAAACAGAACAAGATGGTAAGCTGGAAAACATGGGATGGCCATAAGTCTCCAGGCTTAAACTCAATCTAGCTGCATTAGGATGAACTGGACAGAAGAGTAAAAGCAAAGCAACCTATAAATGCCGCACACTTATGGGAACTTCTGCAGGCGATTTGGGAAGAACTCTCTGCAGAGTGAAAATGAGACATCGAACCACTTGAATTTCAATTAAAAAAAAAACAGAAAAATTGACATGATCTAAAACTTTTGACCAGGAAGTATAAGTAAGTGTAAGTAAACCTGTAAATATCCAAGCGTGTAGTCTGTCTAATATACTGGCACTTATATATTTTGTTACTAAGTTTACAAGATGTTAGCATTAAATCCAACTGGATGCCAGTGACAGGATCCTCCCCTGCAATTGCAATGCAGGGCTTTTACTGGAAATGGAACAGAAACACAAACATGAGGAGCCACCCCTGTGTTTAGAGGCCAACCAGAGGTCACACGGTGAGGATAAAATAAAAAAAAACGGCACCGATAAACACTCTGCCACTGCTTTCAGATTGGATTTGGATTGAGGGATAAAAATGGGAAATAGAACCAGAAGAAAGGTACTTTATCAGACATCGGATGAGTAAAAATGGTCATAAAAATTGGTCCTGTATGTCACCTCACCAGTGGCACCATATTTACACACCAGTGGAACAGGAAGTAATGAATGACCATTTCTTATTTTACTGAACATTTTAATTAATAAAGAAGTAATATAAATGAAACCATGCTTTAGTTACATTTTGTAATTTTGTTTGTAATCAGTATGGTCAATTAACCATACTGATACTGTGTGTGTGTGTGCGCATTACAGGTAAAGGCCAAGGGAAAAGAACATTTTAGCCAACCTGTTATCAGTAATGACGTTCTATAAACAAATGGAATATTCCTGACATTTTTAGACAGGGAAGCCACAGAAAACATGACTGAGCAGACCAGTTTATGTGCCACTCAAACTGTCTGCAGGAAGCCGCTTCATGTGTTCTTTGAGGAGATTGTAGTCTGTACGTTTTTATAGCCTTCTACATACCTGCTGTAGGCATATGGTCTGGAGCACAAACACTCAAATCGATTGTGTAGAAAATGTGCTTTCATAAAGCCAATTCATTTTAAACAATGGCAAGCAAGAGATTCTGGGTCAAACACAGGATCTTTGGCTGTTTAATGTGAGCCCTCTATTGTTCTCTCTCACAGCTTCACAGACTATATTGATGGATGTGATGCTCAGTCTAGATGAACAAACATTTCCTTCCAAGCAAAGAGACGGTGCAAACAATAGAGTCTCAGACACAAGCAGTGGGGTCACAATATCTTCCTTTTGGTAGATCAAAATGAAATGGTCTATCATTTACATTTCTACACTTTTCTTGGAGAGGGTGGGGTACCAGTAATTGATGTAAGTAGTATTCATGCTGAAACGAGCATCCACCATCCCTGCCAACATCTACCAAAAGATCTTACATGACAACTGATTGGCAGCATTCATCTTCAGGTTTCTTGGATGAATCTAAAGCCCAGTGTTGGAAATGTCTGGAGGAATCAGCTTGCTGGGTGCATCTTCCTGGAAGATATGCTGATGAAGCCAAAGGTTGAATATGTAATGATGTAAGACGAGATGGTGACCAGACAACGACAGTGTCAACATCAAAACTGTAAAGTGTTTTGACAGCCATGCAATCACCTTCCTGAGCACATTCACATCAGCAAATCCAACCACAACAGGATGAGCAAGACTAAAGAGTGTGAGTTGGATGGATCTAATGGGCATACTACATGCCTTTTAATGTAACACATAAAGTCACAGAAGAAACATTTAAAAAATGGTACCAAGGTATGATGGACATTGTGTTTTTTGTGGTGGCTTCTGTATTGTCAATTTTGCAGGAGATGCAGGGCAGCAGGATTTCCGTCTAAGCAAAGATACCCCTCATAAAGTAAGGGAAGTCTGTTACAAAACATGGATTCCAAAATGTCAACACAAAGGCTATACAAGACATGGACACTTTCATTTGTAAAACCTCCATGGTTTTCAACAAATATGAAGTAATCCCCTGCCTTTTGCCGGGGTTAGGTTAGAGCATCCACATATTGACACACCACATTGTTGTGGCAAAAAATGCCTTAAATATTTTTATAATATAAACCCCAAATATGCTCCCAACACACTTTAATTTTATTTTAAACTCATTAGCCATAAAGAATGTAAATGCTATAGACTGTACTGCAATTCATGCACTGGCGTTTTCTTTGGTATTAGGGAATATACTGTACATATAAATACAGTATACAATTCTATCTATACATTAATAAAAATACAGGGCTTTAAGATGAGCAAAATGAAAAACACAGAACACTCAAGCCAATCAGCAGCAAGGAGAAATAAATAATGTTCTCGGATTGATTTCTGGCGCTCATCTGTCACACTCACCTGGTTGTTTATGTTTGGGGCAGCACTAAGCAGCAGAGGTTCATTCTGTTCAGGTGTCTGATTGACTGTTAAAACGCATGAGACCCGGACTTCACAGTCAGCTGTACTCAGAGGTGGGAGGTTTGAAAATCTGCAATGGTCTGAAACCACAACTGTTGATCCATGTGAAAGTGGGGGATTATTGTAATTCAAATGGTAAATCTGTGAAAACAGGTCTATAAAATGGATTATGTGGAAGAGTTTATAATCACTTTTACAGAGGTGATGTATGACAATAAATTGATCTGCAATTGATTGAAATCCGTCAATCATAAAATAAAATAAAATCAATCAATCAATTAATTAATTAATCAATCAATCAGTTGGTTTTATGTTGAGAGAAGAAGCAAAGAGTCCAGCTTCACAGGTATAAGGACACACTTGCAGCGGTGCTCTGATATTATAATTTTTTTATAAAAACTCACACAAAGGATAATAATTACTCTGTACATTCGAGGAATCTTCCAAATGCTTTGACGTTCTGTTGGAGGCTTAAGCCAGATTCATGCTCATGCAAAGGCAAATGTGCTCCTACACGGCGCTGTACCGTTGGAGCCTGTCACAGTACTGGTCTGCGACCACCAGGGGTCGCGGTGGGACCATAGACCCCAACACTCCAACCTTCATCACCAGCGGCCACGGGAGGTCGCTACGCCCACTCCTTAGAGAC
>JBBKCR010000016.1:12517994-12533541 GCA_037577295.1 Ladigesia roloffi
GTTAGTACATGATCCTGTTAATATTAAGCATGATTCATCATTCCATACCACTTAAATGAAAACATTCGCTTTCATTGTTTTTTTTGCGAAACATGACTCTAAAACCTATTTTAATGTTTTGATAATGTTACCTTGCTCCAAAAGGCAAAGATATTAACCAATAATATCGCACTCCCTGTCCCACCACCACCACCTATCATTGAGCCAAAACACTTCAGAGACCCTCGCAGACTCCTAAGTTTCACAGACGTATGATGCACTGATTTCAAAGTGATGGTTCAGCCAAACTGTATGGTTAGATTGAATATGCGTGAGTCCTGGTAAAAAAAAAGTCAAAAAAGGACAAAACAGACATTAGTTTCCAGCAGCTCACATATTCTTGTGGTAATGCATATGAACTAATAGGTTCTTTGCATGTGATGTCACCTAACTGCACTGCTGTGGTTTGAACCCTAGGAGAGCGAGAAGTGATTTTCTACATAGGAATAATATCACAAGCCCCCAAAATACCTATGATTTGCATCATTTATGATTGTTCAAATTGATCAAACTAAGAAAGCCCGATGAAGTAGTTCTCCTTAAGCTAGAACATGCAAGAAACTGCAAAGAGTTTTTGGAGGATGGAGCCTTATTACTACTTATTACAACTTAAGTGGTTGTGTTTTTTTTATTTGAAGCCCTGGTGTTTAAAGGATGTTAAACATAACAGAAATCACTTGCCATGTCTTACAATAGCAATGAGCTGCAATGACTCGTTTCCATCTTGTTTCACAATGATTCTCGTCTTTAGCGGACTTTCACCAGACCTTTGAGAGCTGTCATCCTATCTTAAGTAAACAGTCGTCCCTTCATTGTTAACAGGCACTGCAGCGTTAAATGTCACTGTGAAGCATTTTGGTGCCGAGCTTGTGGACACAACCACTAACAAAAAAGATGTATACCTCCACACTTTAACATGATTCCATTTGTTTTCTTGAGTAAAAGAGATGCTTGCATCTATTGCCTTGATAGCAAGCACGTCTTTCAGTTCAGTTGAATAATTGCTCCTCTTGTTAACAAGAAGATCACAGCCAGCATTTGCCGTGGTTCTCTCTTGTAATATTGTCTAAAATTGCACAGTATAGGCTTTCTTACATCTTGTCCATTCCACTTTTCATTTCCTGCCCTATGCTTTTAAGCAAATGTTCTATATGGTAGTTGTGCAGGGATGCATAATCTGATATTGATTAAACATACGCTGTAGGGTTGTTTGGGGCAGAATTTGCTCTCACTGGCCTCCTCAGGCAACATAGTAATGACGCGTGTTGCTCATAGCAAACAATGTAAAAAACACATAAGCTAGGTAGCTGGGGTTACATTCCTACAAAAGCACAGCCTTTTCACACCAAAATCCCCTGACTTTTCCTCCACCTCTTTAAGAAAACATACTTCATCCCTACTTCAAATGTAGCCAGTTGTCGAGGCATGATTTGCATTAGAATTTTGCTTTTTGGACTTTATTCTGGTTTTGACTAAATAAATAATATATTGGTCCTGGAGACCACCTGTCCTGCATATCTGAATGTTTCCTTGCAATTGCACACTCATTTCCAGCAGGAAAAGTTTGTTAATTATTTGTTTAGATGTAGAACTCCTAACTAACTGGTTACAAGCTACCATTACCTGTTAGCTGCATTAGGGCTGTTAGCTCCCAGTGCAACAATAAGCAGGCACCAAACATCAAACCTATACATGGGATGAGCTAAATCATTTATTTAAATGTAGAATTCACACACAGAATTTAAGAATGTATTTGCTCCTTGGGTCTGACCTGCCTAGAAAGTGACAGTACTTCAGTTTTCAGCTCAGAGCACAAGCTGCTGTGTATCTGCATGTAGGATTATAATGCATTATGCATCCATGAGTGAGGTGAATGCCCCTCAGATCATTCTTGTGTTATTGTTCGTTTCTCTCAGAATTAGAGACAGCTGCCGCATCCTCCTTGGTGGAGTGCGTGCCCAGGGCTGCAGCGGGGTGAGGGCAGTGAAGCAGGGCCGCTCTCAACACTCGCGCGGTCACACTGGAGATCTGAAGGACACTAATGGGGCAATGACAAATGCACCAGCACCTGAGGCGACGGCACGTCGCATCACATCACTACGGGTGACTGACACATCACCTTGACAACATCCAGAAGACCCTGATAACAATGTGAGGGAGCACAGAACCCTCCTAGATCTGAACACTACAGACAGAAATGATATTTACCTCTGTCCCACTTGCTCTCTTTCCATCTCTCCTACCTCTATACCTCTCCTACTCTCCCTCTTCCCTCCCTCCCTTTTGTACCTCTGATTCCTTTTCAATCAGTCTTTGTTCACTCTCTGCTTCTCTTTCTATCTTTTTTTCTCTGTCTCTCTCGCTCTGTCTTTCTCTTGTTCTCTCACTCACTCTCTTATTTTTATCGCTCACCTACTCTCCTTTTTTCTTCCTTCTTTTGTTCCTTTTCTATCACTGAATTTTTTTCTCACCCATCTCTCCTTTTCCATTACTCTCTCTCCCTTTCTCTTTAAGCCCCTTTCTCTTTATTTTTCATCCCTCAGTCTTGTTCTCTTCCTCTCTGTCACTCTTTTCTGCATCTGTACCTTTCTTTTTCTGTCTCTAAATTTGTCTCTTTCTTTTTTCCTCTCAATGAACTATCTTTATTTCCATATCCTTCACTCACACTCTTCTCTCTCTGTCCATCCCTCCCCTCCTTCTCTCTCTCTCTCTCTCTTGCTCTTTATAAACAAACGTCTAACTTGAAGAGGGCTCCTTTGTCATACAGTGTCAGGGATTACTTGATGTGGTCTGAGGTGAGCGTGTGATAATTTTTTTTGACAGGCAGAGTGACAGTTATTGATGATGTTTGACCTTCCGTTACTTGTTAGGTACATAAGCCTCATCACACCTGCATGACTAGGGAAAAATACGGAAGCACTTTCAATAAAAAAAAAACGACAAAAAAAACAAATATGTCCTTCGTTCAGGGCATGTAATCTTGCTAATGTGTTTTTCACAAAAATATTGTTTTATACTCTCCCGCTCTCAGTTTCTCTCTCTCTTTCTCACACTCTCCATTACTCTCTCTTTCTCTCTGTCAAGATTGACTGCAGATGAACAACACTTGCATTTTAATTGCTTTTTGCAGACAGATAGTCTAAAGGGACAAATGGGTTTTTTCTGTTGCTGACCTGTTGCTGTCACACACGATTGCAATCAACCGTGCAGCAAATAAAAACATCACTGTTAGGTTGTTGCTCCCTTAGGCACAGGCTGTAATAGAAAAACAGTTTTACATTAAGGTTGCCCACCTTTATGATAGCATCACACTGAAGTGAGGAAACATTATGCAGCCTTCATTAACTCCTACCCGCACGGCATTGAGCCTCGGTAGGTCTTGCTCTGATGAGTGTGTAAGTCTTCACCCTGCTTGGCTACAGCTCCAGCCAAAATGTCACTCTCCATATTTCTCCAGTCATTACCGGCATCCATATGCTACAGTCTGACAGATGAGGGGCTGCAGACAGCCATGCTGCTGAGGTGATGCCCACCCAGCACGTTTAAAGCCTTCAGTGTGAAGCTCCAGTTCTAAAAGTTCAAACGCAACTTTAAGGTGCTCTGTGAAATGTAAACAGGCCACACAATGACCCCACCGCCCCACTACTGTGATAGAGGAATTTAACAGTATAATTCATTCTGGTTATGCATATTTCATAAGGTTTGTAATGGGAATTGCATTCATAGTTAATATTCATTTGGGTAATCCCTAGACGCTGAGGACCTCTATGTGTGGTTTATTCCATTACACGCATGGAGATTGCATTCAGTTAGAAAGTTGCTTTCACACGCCTATATAAGGGCCCATATTATTGTGTTTAATGATAACATAGGGATGTGTACTATTGCTAAAACTTAAAAAAACTTAATTCAATCTTCAGTCAATTGAACCTATGTATTTTTTAAGTTGCATAGACACTTATAATATCATTGTTTTAGAGATGTTACAGAAAGCAATGCATTTACAAATACCTGACTATTCAGCCCACACTTTAGGCCATTTCATTCACGCTGAAATTATGAGTGGTGCAGTCCAGAATGGTTTTTTTTATGAGGCATAAATCAGGGGCACCAGTCGGAACAGCACTTGTACATGTATCAGTCTTAACAAGACAGTAACAAAATCAGCCTGTTTAATTATAAGCTGTTAAGGGAGACTGGAAAAAGGTCATGTACAAATTAATGTTTTAAAAACATCATACGTGGCCTTGAATTAAATTCAAGAAAATTTTTATTGTAAGAATATAACTTTAGAATAATGTGCTCTGTTTACATACCTCCCTTCATAAAATGAAGGAAACAGAACCAAAACAGAGGGAAAAATATGTATATAGCAGTTGTCTACTGCTTAAAGATCGGGTATTGAATGACGGCTCAGTATATTCCTGTGTCATGTATAGTGATATTTTAGCAGTGCTATATGACAAAGAAGGAATCACCTTGCCAAGGACATCAACTGGAGTGTGTATTTGCATTATGATGCACAATTCCTTGTTGCATGTATTCATTCGTCCTCCTAGGAAGTACTCTTATTTAGTTTTCCATATTTCAAAATATAAAGGTAATATCAAGACTATGGAATAGCACATGTGGAATTACAAAAAGTCCAAAATTTTTATATATTCATATTTTGACTTAAAAAAATGTCATGCCTTTAAAACAATTTTTATATCCTATAAATCAAGATCCCATTGTCACTTCAAACATGCATTATTTTTTGCTATCTGAACTCTTTATCATCCATTTTCAGTAGTTCTAGGAAAATGCAATGGTGTAAGAACAGGGAATAGTGACAATATTACTCACAACTTACTAACTAACTGCTTCAGTGCTAATCTAAATAAATGCTAATGCCTTTGGCTAGCATTAATATTAGCTGGCTAGCTTCCCGAATGCCAGACATTGAATTTGTCCTCTGTTCTCTGACTTTGATGGATTGGCTGTAATTCAAATCTAACTTGACCTATTTTACTTACTGCCGAGTGCAGGAAGCTGGAGCTGGACATTGTGGTCTAAAAATAATTAGGCCCTTTGTAGACCAGTCTAGGGGCCATTTCACTCGATGTACTACATCACAGCGCATTTCACACTGAATCACTGATGTTCTCCACAGCTCTACAGCTGGGGCTGTTTCTCACAACCTGTTGGTGGAACTGTTGCCTGTTCAACAGAAGTTTACAAAATCAGCTTCTTGTTTGTAGGCATCAACTAGGTCACCAATAATTTTAACCTCATTTTGATGCTTTTTGTTATTTGAAATTGAAGCACAAATTTATAAAAAACGCAATATGGCCCTCAAATTTTGGGCTGCATTTGATTGGCCACCTGCCTGAACTATTCATTTAACCAAGCATACTCATTTACTTATAAACATTTTAAAATAAACCTTAAAACACTGTTGAATACCCATAAAACCTTTCAATAGACAACTCTATAAAGAATCAAATTCTTATAACTGAGATCCCAATAAGGAGTCTGTAGTGTGTAATGGTACTGAACTACAAGCCAAAGATTTTTAATGTAACTGGTCGGCATTTATCCACAGCAGCCTAAAAGCCTCGCCTCCACAGTTCTGACTGATAGAGCAAGACCAAAATGTATTACCTTGTACAAAAAACGTCCAAGACAAGAGTGTTCTGTGAGGCAAGGAACATCTTTTCTGCTACTGTTCTCTCTGTGGAAATAGAACAGATAGTAAAGACTGGGAGCCAAGATAAGAACATCTGAGATAAGGTTCCCAGAACAGAGGTTATAAGGTTGGACGTTAAGAATAAGCACAAAATGTCCTTTCATTTGGGTTACATCTCAGCACGCTGCAATGCTCAACATTTGTTATTTATTTTTTTATTATTTCAGACAAAGCACATAAATGAAGCTCAAAATGGTTTTAAAAAACATAATTTTCAGCCAATGTAAAATTCTGATTGATTTATATTTTATATGAAAATATGTAAGCATCCTCTATAGAATACACACTAATTTAAGATTTCACTGTATGGGTTCTATTTATTTACATAAAATTGACATGAAAGACATTTACACAAACAGCAAAGAAAAAATATAAAATGGGCTATAACCTTTGCACAGGTAATGATTTATGTTTCCTCCAATTAAATCCAGCTAAAACAGTAACCAATGAATCAACAAAGTATGTCTTTTAACGGGGTATCTACATTTTGAAAAAATACTAATACATTAAACTGTACTCATTAAAATTGTGCATATGTCATTGATTTTTATATAGTAAATGGATATACCATTGCCTTCATGGATGCTCCAGCCATCCATCAGCGGTCAAACATAACATTACATGCACCTCCAATTTATAACAAATTGTTTTGTGTCATGTGTAAACACACACACAGTGTGAACAATGTGAAATTTTTATCTTCATTTAACACAGTGGTCCCCATCCCCTGGGCTGCGTACTGGTACCCGGGCTGCACAGAAAAGAAAAAAAACTTACAGTATTTCCATTTTATTTACTAATAAATGTTTACCAATAGATTAAAAAAATATATATGACCAGATATCCTTAGTCTTTGACTCACTCTTGGGTGGGGACCATTGATCTAAGTATCAACCGCCCCCCCTCTGTCTGTGGTAAAATTGTCAAACGTTGACCAATCCAGGGTGGTTAAAAGGTTGGTGACCACTGATTTAACCCATCCACCCAGTGAAGCAGTGGGCTGCCACCAATAGGGGGCGCCCGGGAGGCAGTATGTGGGGACGGTACCTTGTTCAAGGGTTCAATTCCCTCCAGATCCTAGGAGCAACTCTCTAACCACCAGTACACCAGTTACCAAATAATGTGCCTTATAATCCTAATATAAATCTTAGAAGTCACTGTGTATTGTATGTTTACATCGGCAATTTGTGTATAACTTTTCTAAAGACTTTTGTTGCAAACTATAACTACTGTACTGTAATGAACACCCTGCTAATGGTATTGTGAACTTTATTCACATAACATTTCAGATGGGAGGTTGTTATTTGGGATATTGCATGAGCGTTTTGATCAAGAGCAATGCTGCTATATGCCTCCGGTGTTTGTTACAAAGAATTACATGCTGTGTATCACAGGTTAGCAGATGAATGCAAATGGCTCCTGTCCAGAAGGACAGTGGATGCGAAACCTGGCCTATGGATATGAGAGGCGTCCAGTGAGCAGGTGATTAATATTCTCTTTCACGGCAACAGATTCCCTGGGAAATCTGTTCTACCCTGGTATCTGTCCGACTTCCAAATCAAGGAGCATTTATTATGGGGTGAGACAGTCAATGAGATGTGAACAGGGTAACAGCATCAAAGTGGACATATGTTCCACACACGCTGTGGGTTGCATTTGGGTTCAGACATAAGGTACTGACATTTGCCAGCCTTTCCCACACTGTAAACAATAAGTCAGGTAATGATTGGGCAAATGAGCATTTATTCCCTCATTTTCACTAATCGGTGGCTCACATTTGTGCCTGGACTGTAGCGCACTGGCTTAGTTTTGGCTTTTTCAAATGAATGATTTTTCTAGCGATGTTTGCCAAAAGGAAGGAAAAATTAGATCGTCGAATTCAAGCAAACTAATCGTAACGATATGTCAATGATGAAGTCAGTAATGACATTTTTAAGAGGTGGCAACCAGGAATGTAGACATCTTGGGAAATTGTGGGTTTCTAAGACAATTTGCCAAATACGAATGAAAGCTGATTAATAAGAAATCATCTGAGAGCCGGACCATACTGCAGGCTCTCTGGCTGCTGTATCTAGGCAACCCGAGCAATACATATCTGAATTATAACAGGCCAGATTAATGAGTGGACTTTCAGACTTCTTTGGAATGCACACGGTGCTTGATATGCAGGCTATTAAAAGAACAATATGGGAGGGTTTTTTTTTTGGTGCCTAATTATCTTTCAGTGTTAGCAGTCATCAGTTCCCACCTATCGTCTGAATCGTCTTTATCATCACTCTGAGAGACTGAAGGCAAGCACATGCTCCCTATGAGGCACATGAAGCCAGCACAAATTTTGGGGAAAGCCTGCTGCCCATTTCCATTTATGTGAGCTCAGGGGTCACATGATTTGTTTTTTACTGTACAGTGCTTGCTGAGCTAAGATGAGGTGGGATATTTATAACTAGCATTTGATTTAAAAGTGATTTAAAAACACTGAAACAAGCATGTCCCTGGTTCGCTGGTTGTCTGTCTTTGGGCCTCTTTTGTCATAACAAATGCCATTGTCATGGCAGATGCATGGCATTATTCATGTCCCCTGTCAGTGGTTTTAATGTAATTGCTGACTGCTGCACCTTCTTAAGTAAAACAAGAAAGTGGTTGGGGTGGTAAATAAAATAGCCTTATTTATGTTGTATGCACTGTGACACTTTAATCATGAAGAAATAAGAGTCTATGCATTTCTCAGTAACAAACTATTTTTTGACAAACCAATGTAAATAACCTGGTTGAAATAAATGTGGAAAACGGTGGAATTTCTCTTTACCTGCCTTTTTGTCATAGTTAAGGAGCTAAGCTAGCTAAACCCACATGTTTTCACATCCGCATGACAAAAAATTTGAATGTGACTTGTGTGATCACATACGTAAAAGTGTTCACGTGTAAATAAATTTTGAACATGAGCTGTTCGGGGTGATCAAACTCTATTCATATGGTTCATGTGTAAACCATACGTATGCTTCTTTGACTCTTTTTATTTGAGATATAAGTGATGTTTTTGTTAGGATGCAATCCTGCATCTTGCAAGAGCAAAAATGATATTCAGCTTCCAATTGCCTTTTGTTACTCAGAGAAATTACAGAAATTTGGCCAGTGTAGTTTTGTACTATGCTTATGTTTTGTTCCTCCAATCCATTGTCCACCTCTGGCAAATCTACTTCTTATTTGTGTTATCATAGACACAAATTCCCTTGCTTATATCAAGTATTGCCATAAAAAGCAATATGGCCTTTCTCTTCATATAAAGTCAATTTTTTTGGGCAGAGGCTGATAAACATAAATAAAAAGTGATATATTGCCCTTTGCCCTTTTATAAAGTAGGGGTACAGGTACATGCTCATTGTTCAAACCCCTATGAATGAGCTGGAAGATGCTGATGACTGCTGTATATCAATAGGAAACCATTGTAATTTGGTAATTTCTGGTTATCTTGGGCCTCCAGGCACAGATGACCATGGCAGCACTGGGATTCAAGCACAATTCCAAAAGACAGAACACAACTCTTTATCCTGATGTGCCTTTGGGAGCAGAGGAGGATTCATTTGTAAAACAGTGCTATGCTGGTGGTGAAAGAGCAGTGGATATAAGCTTCAGGCTAACGCCCCTGGACACTCAGAGGTTTGAATCTCAGTCCAGATGAAAGATGGGCGTTCTGTGAAAGCCCCAGGCAAGCACCAACCAGGAGTGAAATTGGCAGTCCTGAATGTCAAGACACGCAAGCCATTCACCCACCAATGACTACAGCAAGCTCTGTAAATGCAAGAGACACTGTTGGCCCAAAATTACATTCACATATTATGCCCATAATCTCTGGTCAAAAGTTTGAAATCTCTGTTATCAGTAATCTAAAACAGTTTGCTATAGATTTATTTGCTACAGAGAAACCTGTTTAAAATGGGTGTCAGTGGTGACACCCAATCTTAAGTCTCAAATGTAAAATGTCTCTAGGATCAGTTGTAAGTGTCCTTATAGAGAATGAATCATATCATATGGATTTAGAAAGAACATTTCAATATCATTATTTTTTTCCAGGATTTGTTATGATTTCCCACAGGGCATTTGTTATTATATGATATCTCTTTACCCAGTGAGCCTGAGCTTATAGGCAGCCAGGCCATATGCTGCTCATAAATGGAATGGAAACGATGTCCACATGGTGCAACTGAAACATGTACTAGACAGATACTGGAGCACACCAGAAATGAGAAGAGTATGGTCAGATGAATATCTGAGGGAAGAGATAACTACAAATATACTAAATACATTTTTTATAATTTAACAATGTGTTATTGTAACAGAACTTATTGCATATTGAATAAAACATACATTTTTTACAAATATTTGAATTAGGACCAACACAACAAAAAGATGCAAAAAAGTTTACAGCTTGTCGGTCTTCACAGGGTAAGTGGATTTTATTATATAGAACATGTGATGAAACTGAATATATAATATAATTGGCTCCAGAATTGCTTGCATGTCCAATAAATATTCAAACTTCATATCAGAGAGCATGTTATGTTGACCTATTTCGAAAAAAGCTCATATATACGTGTATTTAAGCATGTATATAAATGAATGGCTGGGATGGGAATCTAATCTACACAGTTTTCCATATATATTTCACCAGCCAATACATATTAGACATCCAAATATACCTCATTAGTTCTGGGGAAACAATTTTACCCAAATATTAACCTTCCCTTATTCGACTCAAACTACATCCAGCCCTTCAATAAAGTGGAGGAGACTTGTCCGTGTTGTTTAGAATACACTGACCACTTGATCAGTCATCTCCAATCTTGGTCTGAAAGGGCTATAAGGATTAAAGTGTATTCACTGTAAGTCATACAGGCTTCTAAATCAGACCCACAGGTCTGCATCTGCACGTAATGAAAATCTGGATGCAGTTTGAGCAAGATCAGATTCAATTTTGGGGATATGTTAATGCAAACATTTTGGGCTAAATATTATGTTCTAATATTTGTTGGCAGGTTTAGCCTCACAGTTCCCGTTTCTGAATCAAAGAAGCACAAATTGGACTCTAACCATGACTTGGCTAATAAACTACAGTGAGGCGAAGAGGTAAACTGAATATATAAACAGCGTCTTCCTGCATTTATTTGTTGCAGAAATGTAACAAAGAAAATAAATAAACAATTCCCAATGTGACAAATGATTTCAGACTAGTACATGGTAGTATCCATTTCTTTGTGACTGTGGAAGCCAAGTGCATCGTGCTTTATTCCTTACCAGCATGAACCCTGTTAAGAGCACTTAAGTTCTCAGTCTTCTGCCTCTTATCACTACTGCTCCTGCTGTAGTCAGTCTGAAATGATCAGATCTGATTTGCTGGTTGAAGTGAATTGTAAAAGACTGAGAAGGGGGCAGCTTCAGAAAGCAGATTCGGTCCACAGCAGAAGAGCTGACCGGCAGTTAAGAGTTTAGTCAGGTACAAAGTCACAGTCCCTCCCCTGCAACGAAACACACACACACATAAACACACACACACATACAGACAGAATAAGAGAGAGAGAGCAAAAGAGAGAGAATGAGAGAGAGCACATGTGGCCACCAGTGCTGCTGCAGCCGCAATTTGTTTCGAGACAGCACATGGGTCTACATAAGTGGGGTTGATTGATGTCAACAGTCAATGTGCCCCTTTGAGAGCTTTATGAAATACAAGAGCTATTTTAAATCCTAGCAAGCAAGTCCTCTAATCTCCGGTTGAGTCAAGCCTCATGGACCGAACTGTTTTCCCCCGCTAAGTTATAAACCTCTCGACTTGGATTTTGCAACCAACCTGAAGCCTGATGCATAAATCTTTTGCTGAGCAAAGTGCGCAAGAACAAGCTGTAAATTTTTCATCACACCAGCCATACAAAAGGAACGGTGAAGGGCCTGACAAACAGAGACATTACCGTCTAGCAGTGATTTATTCCCTGCATTGTGCGATGACAGCTGCAGAGCTGGTCTTTGCAGACCTTAGCAGATAAATGAGGTGGAAGCATCAGGCAAAGTTTCACACAGCAACCCTCTTAATACCACAACATCCCCCAGAGAGGCCTTCCTGTCTGAACTAAAGTCAAATGACAAGCACCCATCTCATATCTTAATAAATACTCACTCTGTCACTCTCCCTCTAACACCCCAGACTCAGCTGGGTTCTTTTGCCTCCTTTGCTTCTGCTCTTTGACTTTAGAGCAAAGGAAATATCTCTCAGAAGAGAGGCTGCCAGGAGATGTGCTCTTTGCCAAGAATGATCAGTCAATAAACCTCAAGAGCAGCTTCATATTTACTGTTGAGTTCAGGAAAAGGGAGCAGCTTTAGATTTGGGCCAGAGGCCACACAATGACTCAGCACCAGAGATGTCCATGTACATATTTTATTGGGCGTACTAGTCATTGAAGTCACATTGAGTCAACATTTGACGATTCAAGTGAGAGTAATTTGATGTGCTTGAGATTTTTGGCGTAAAATCAAATTTTATTCACTGGTAAATAGTTTTTAAGAGGGGCCAAAGCACGCAGTTTATTTTTACCCAATGCATAGAGTTTCATTTTACCCAATTCATCTTGCCCTGCTTTATGTTAAATATCGCAACAGGATTTGAGGCATGGTTACTTAAATCAGCGTTCTTTAATGTTTGGGGCAGATTCTTAACTTTTTTACATTTTGCATTGTTTATAGACCTATTCAGACTGAATCAGTTCAGACTGATGTCTGTAATTAAATTTGACTGATCCTCTAAATAATAACATTTTCAACTATTCAGGAAACCTTTACTGCAGATGTGTACACTAGAAGACATTTTACCTGAACAAAGGATAATCTTCCTGGAAATATATTGGAGATGTATTTTACATTGGACAAAAATAATCAGAGCTCTGCTGGGTTTGGTGGAAAACTGTTAGTATCTAAACCTGACAGAAATAAAATCAGAGGGCACCCTGTAAATTTAGTGGGTTTATTAAAGCTGGTCTTAGTCCTGCGCCTGTGAACACATAGCTCTGCGCTATTCTCTTTGACCAGCACACTTGATCCAGCTCTTTAAGGGCTTCATAATATAGTTGATGACCTGGAACTGATGTGCTAAATCAAGGAATACTTAAAAATGTGCAGCCCTGTGGGTTGGATTAGGAAACACTGGTCTATGATCCAAGCATAGCATCAGTCAAAAAAAACGATTGAGCTAAAGAAATGTGAAGTTCAAGCCCAGTTGCAACAAACAGGAATGCTTTCTAGGATAAAGTACACCATCACAAATCATGAGACCATTAAAACTCCTGTTGAACACACAATGCAAGAAAACAGCCTTATATTTTTGGCTAAGGAATTATAACATTTGCTAGAGATTATGTAAAGAGCCCAGATCATGAATGTGAGGTATGTATCCTTGTTAAAATATACAAATATACCATTCTTTCCACAAATTGGGAAAGTTGCAAAACAGATCATTCTGAATTGCCTGTTTTTATGATGTAATAAAAATAAACACCTTTATGAATTTATACATTCACTCTTAACTTCTAAGGTATGTTTCAACCCGGACTGCTTTTAGAATTGAACACAATACATGGCAAACAGCAGTTTCATTTACATGAAACAGTTTATTTACATACATCAATCATATAGACAGAGGGGAAAATATCTACCTGATTTATTCCAAGTGATAAAATGGTCATGGAAAATTTATTATAGCTGGAAAGCAAGCTGGTACTTAAACCACACATTTAAGTGGATACCGTGACAAAAAAATAAACTATAAGCAAGGACTGGAAGCATAACATATAGTGGGAGGACATGACTGAATATATATATGCAAAAAATCTGTTGAAACTTCAATACACTCACTGAGAAATGCAAATGCAGAATCTTTTTATTATGTTCAACATTGTACCAACTTCGACACTAATTTCCAACACCATCACATGTTGCAAGATGTTTGTGGAGGACTAAAACAGCCTACAGCTTCAGAAACTCTAGGCAGTGGCATCCACTCACAGGATGAGAAAGAATTTGTCTTCAAATTCCTGCTTATCCCTCCCAGCTGCATGTTCCTGACTCAGGCCGCACAATATGGAGGAATGCCCCCACCACCAGCCCACAAATCGAGTGGGCAGGAAAGTAGGCCAAGAGTGACTAAACAAATCACCAGAGATCAATTAGAGGGCTTTTGTGGCTGACCCCTGTTTTTCTAACTCATCTCCGCTCGATTTTCATTCATTTACACAGACTTCTCACTCCCCACAGCACACCCCCCCACACACTTCCAAACTGGAGCTGGTAACCACTGACAGCCTCATTAACAAATTAAGGATAACTGTAACGGTAGACAGCAAATATAGATTGTACTTTATAGGCGTCAAATTAAATCTTTTACAGGTTGGCAGTTTGGCTGGTAAACTAAATTAAACCTTTGTTGTTGGTTGGCTTGATTTGCACAGCATTCCAAGAAGCATTTGATCAAGATGCTAGATAACAGTTTGTCTGTATCATTTAGCAATGTATTGTGCACACTAAAATTTCAAAGTAACTGCATTTAAAGTCAGTTCAAAACTTTTTACTTTCATGTACTGTTCACTAGTCATATTAATGGCAAACAATTGGGTCATATCATTCAAAAGACAAAGTCTTTGTTTCTTCATACAATTTGTAGTTTTGAAATGCCTTACTATGTTTAATTACATATATTTTTACAAGCGCCTGAACAAAATATTTGCACTACTTAATATTCAAGTATGGTTTGCCTGCCATTCTCATGAACCACCTATAATCAAGAGAATCATGTATTTTAGCTATGCTATGTGGTTAACCAGCTGCAGACATCTATTACCTCACTAGAGACATTCTCTCACTTTCAGTTTTTAAAACGGTTGTTAAATAATCCCAAGCTTCCTTATGTTTACATTATCTCATTTACAAAAATGGTTCTTTCAAGAACTGTTCATTGAATGATTCTTCAGGCAATCAAATATTTTCTTTAGCATCAGGGAAAGAAGCCTTTTCGGCATCTTCAATTTTAGGAGTGTAGTTCTGAACAGTAAATCCTCCATGCTGTGTTATATTATCATGGTTGACAAAGATCTTGGAAAGTTATCTAGGATATAAACCTCAACCGAATCACAGTTTTAGAATATATGGAATATATAACCCCCCGGTGTTTTTTGTAGTTACTGTTCCAGTAGTGTGTTCAGTGTGTCTTTGGATAGAAGGTTATCAGTAATATGAAAAATCACAAAACTGTCCAATAATGCATTCTGATACAGCCAGTATCTTTATTGGGTTGGTTTATGCAGGCATGGTTATGCAGGCAAGACCATGGTTTATCCTGTAAAAACAAGTATTTGGATAAAAAAAAACAGCACAGTAGGACAGTTAGAAGACTTATGAAGGTGTTTGATGGTGATATGTGACCAGCAGTGAGGATTTTATAGGAGAAATTTGAAATTACGCACTTTGAGTCCCAGAAAGATTGCAACCATAATAGGTCACAAGCCAATGATACCTTGTGCCAGTCCCAAGTCCGGATAAACTACTGTTAGTCGACGGAGGAGAGGAGGAAGGCATGTGCGCAGGCAGAGAGAGAAGAGGAAATGCAATAGTGTAGAACTAAGAGTAGGGACTTTAAGTGTAGGAAATATGACAGGCAAAGCTAGGGAGATGGTGGACATGATGCAGAGAAGGAAGGTGGATATATTGTGTGTTCAGGAGACCAGGTGGAAAGGTAGCAAGGCTAGA
>JBBKCR010000016.1:12534198-12562602 GCA_037577295.1 Ladigesia roloffi
ACAAACGCACACACACGCGCTCTCCCTCGCTTACCCCTCCCACTCTGTATACGGAAGGCTGCGGCTTAAAGGGCCAGTCCCTAATTTTACAACAGGCAGATTTTTTTTCAATCCGAGCACAGATAATTAATGCGTATTACTCGTGCCATACTCGTACTCGTCAAAAGTGCTATATCCGTACCGGATACTCGTTTCAGCCGAGTATCCGGCTCATCCCTAGTCATTATCTACGAGTAGTTTTGCTGGTTCGGCGGGGGGTTTGGATCTCCTGACAGGTCGGTTTGGGTGGAGTTTTAAAAAAGCCTACCCGCGGAACACTGCTACAGATGATATTAAAGTAAGAGCCAGTTAGGAGCCGAAAGAACAAGTGTTTTGCTAAAAAGTGATCGTCTGCCAGAACTTGATTGCCGTCCGCGGGAGCGTGCTCAGCTGCTTAAAGCTGTAGCGCCCAAATTAATTTACTAAATATCATTCAGGAGGGTTATATTTGACACATTATACTACAAACATACCCTTATAACTACTAAATACCTTGAAAAGGAATATTATAAATATGCAGTTTTCAAGCTGCCAAAAGTGATTCCAGCCTATAACTTGTGACTGAAATACTTTTTCTACTTTAAACTTGCTAGATATCATTCAGGAGGGTTAAATGTGACACATTATAAAGCAAACAGGCCCTTATAACTGTGTAAATACCTTTAAAGGAACATTAAAACTGAGAACATGTTTTCAAGCTGCCAAAAAGTTATTGCATCTCATAACCTGTGACAGTCACAAGTTATAATCTGTAATCACTTTTTTGCAGTTTGAAAACCACATATTATAATTTTTAATGGTCCTTTTCAAGGCATTTTAGCAGTTATAAGGGACTGTTTGCAGTATAATGTGTCAAATATAACCCTCCTGCATTATATCAAGCATGTTAATCTAAGCGCTACAGCTTTAAGAGGCTGAGCGTGCTCCCGTGGACGGCAAGTTCTGGCAGACGAGAATTTTTTGGCACAACACCGGTTCCTCTTTGGGGGCCGTGCCAGAAGAAACGGCTCTCTGAAATAAGCCGAACTTTCCATCACTAGTAAAGTAAGGAGCTGTTGTTGTATTAACTGGAATAGAAGCACCCGCTGTCAATAGCCACGACCGTTCAAAAAAATGTTCTCGTGAATTTACCAGACTGGTCATGGGTCCGGACAGAACATTCACTATGTCCAGATCCGGACCGCGGTCCGCCATTTGGTGATGCCTGGCCTAGTGGGTAGGATCCCTGTTCTGAACATGGGTTCGAATCCTACCTTTAGCACACTAACACTGGGTTCCTAAGCAAGACCTTAACCCCAACTAGCTCCAGGGAGGCTGCCCCCTTCAGTTGGGGAATGGAAGTTGCTTTGGATAAGAGCATCTGCTAAATGCCATAAATGTAAATGTAAAGGTTGACCAGAAATAACCAGTCGATACTACAAGGTATATATGCTACTTACCTAGGCAGAGGTTCAGGTGAGTTTATGTGCATACTTTCAACAGCAACTTGCAAAAGGCAGTTAAAAAACCCTCCTCCTACTATTAGAGCTCTTTGCCCTGAGGTGCTGAGATTTAGCTTCAGTAGACCTTGAATGTGCACTGAAGTCTACAGTCTCTATGCTCTCCTTTGTGTCGCACCTTGATGTGATAACTGTACTCTCTCCTTTCTCCACAATGCTAGTTTGTATATCTCCTCCACATGAAATCCTGTGCGGGCCTCTCTGGAACTCAGATAGCCCAGAATAGAGTTTCCAGTCCACAGGCCAGCCACAACCAGGCCATACAAGATGTGTGTGCCAGCCCAGGCTGAAGCTGTCAGTTGGTTACAAAGCATAAACATCAGCAAAATCACTGTTCCCTGGAAGATAAAAGGAAAGTATTGGTTGGTCTTTGTTAACATAACCAATTTAAAGGGGAAATCCACAGAATGTTAGCATTTTGAATTAATGGCTGAGATGTCATTCAGAGCCAGAGAAACCGTATGATAATCTATCCATCAATCTATCTATCCACCTTGATCTGTCTGTCTGTCTATCTGCCTATTATTCTGTAATTACTATAAATGATTTGAAATGTATTCTGAAAATGATTAGCAGACTATGTAAGGTTAAACCACGTATAAACAAATTCAGGACACATGCAGTTTTCAAAGAATTAGTGTCTTATAAGCTAGTATTCCTTATAAACACATTCCTTCTGGTACCTGCACAGGTAGTTTTCCAACTCAAACACACTAAAACTGTCAATTAACTGACTGGCTGAACTGTGAGTGTGTTTGAGCAGGGAAATAATCTTTGCCAATTCTCCAGGACCGCAGTACCCTGTCCTAAAATAATTGGCTACACTGTACGACAGCTTTTCTGCAGAAAAAACTTTTAGTGTGACTAAATGTCGTATGTGAGGTTGTTAATTACCACAGCGCGCCTGCTGAAGACAGATGTCCTGCTTGTGTCTGACTGGCTCTGGAGAGTGGATGACACAAAGCTGTCGCCTACCATCATGGCTCCAAAGGCCTGGGTGTGAAGATTCTCCTCCGATCCAGTCATCTGCAACACAGACGGAGGGTTCGACTCACATGTCAGATATTTTCATTTGCAGGAGTGCGGCACTAAAATGTACTAGCACAACCAAAGGTGCTGATAAGGGTTTTTGAAGCAATACATTTAAAGGACAACTTTTGGTTCCCTAAGGAACCTTTCCGTTGATGAGAATTATTTTGGAAAATGATATATGAAACCATTATTAGGGTTAATAAGTTACACACATGGCTTACATGGATTTAAATTCAAAGTAAGTTTGTTTTCATAGTGACTGCTTGTACAAATGTTGTAATATTGCATTCATAAGCACTAACCTCATGAATATCTAAAATACAGTTAGGCTATAAACATTAAAAATGTATGGGATGTAGCGAGTGCATACCCCTGGGCCGAGCAGCCAATCTGGACACAGCAACCATAAGACACCGACAAGTAAAGAGGCAAAGGAGTCCATTTGTTGGAAAAACCTCTGCGGCTTGGTGAAAATGGCAAGTTGTTTCGGAGAGCCTTTCAAATGGCTGTGACCTAAGGCAATAACAATCAAACTGCTTACTACAAAGCATGACAACAACAGTATGTCCAAGGCAGCAAGCTGAAAAGAGAAAATCACAAGACATTAGATTACTTTTGACTACTGTGTATCACATAAATATTCCATCATTGCACCGGTTTCTTGGGTTCTGATGCTAAGAACTTGACCTTAGTCAAATGAAGCATGTAAACATGTTTCTTCGATAGCCAAGGTCAATATTTTGCTTACTTGCTCATGTTGTCCTCTGACTGTACAGCATGTGCCCAGCAGTGCAAGAAAAGCCTGCGTACAAGCGGAATCGATTTAAAATATGTTCCAAAGGAGCTGGCTGCAATGCGTATAATTTATTTATTTGTTTGTTTATTTATTTATTTAAGTGAAAAAAAGAAAACTAAAACATTTCAAAACTTATATTTCTTTGACTGTTTCACCTTATGCACTTTTCAATCATTTTGCTTTTCTCCTGGATTACACTAGGTCTGAGTTATTGCTACAATTTAGGTCTGATTTATGGCATATGTACATCATGGCCTAAATCAGTTTATGCCCTAAGGGTCTGTATGTGGACCTATATTTTATTCATAGTTCACTTGTAATAACAAAATAACCCTAAAGTCCTATATGATAAGCAACAAATTCACAATACACACAACACACTTTCAGGACAGTTTGAGAACCAGAGGAAAGTTTGAAGTGATGAAATCCTTATGTGGAAGTAGTGCAAGATGATGAATCAGGAGAGAAGATACTGTCTGAATTGAAAAGTTTTCAGTATTTTGGTTATAGTTACTGTACAATTTGGCTGTAATTGCTCCACATGTAGGATATAGTTACTGTACAATTAGAACATAGCTTCTGTACAACTAGGCTATAATTACTCTACAATTAGAACATAGTTACTGTATTAGAAAGTAATGGTTTCTTTACAATTTGGCTATGCATAATGCATAATTAATTATTAGTAAGTGTATAATTAGGTTATAGTTATTGTACAATTCAGTTATAACCAGTGATGGGAATAATGTCGCTATAAATAAAGTGCGTTACTAACGGCGATTACAACGCCGTTACCGTTACTGAAAATAAATTGCGCTTTACTTTAACTGAGAACATTGAAGCGGTTTTCATGTGAGAAGCGTCTCTCTCAGCCATGAGACCTCTCCAGTTAACTAGTAAAAGAAAAGACTCTCACTAGTGTCACTACTGATCAATTGTCATCTACAAGTAACACTAGTACCACTAGTAAGTTCAAAACACCCTTACAAGTTAACTAGTGGACATTTAGGCTTTTCCTAGTGTCACTAGTGGACATTTTGGCCCTCACTAGTTAACATGTAAGCCGCAACATAATGTCACTAGTGCCACTAGTAGACCATAAGCAAATGAAACAGTCGGGACACGGGTTCTAATTGGTTGGTGTTTTAAGTACATGCAGGAAAGAATAAAGTACTCAAATGTCATCCAGTATCATAAGTGAAACCCTGGGGGTAATATTTTAATTTTGAGTTTTATTGTGCACCACTGATCAATGAACTTATCTCTCGTATCTACCTCTAAACGAGCCGGATGTGTCTCCACAGACTTGACCACAGTGACAGAGAACGCACTGTCTCTATCTGTACATGGCGTGCTCGCTGCAATTTTAGGTCTTATAAAGTGGCCTAAGCGGTTTATGTTGTTTTGCTGTATATGGAGTCTGCTGCGCGAATCGATTCGAGTTCAGCGAGGTGTCTTTGGCACTTACCACATAAAGCTGATCGTGTAAATACAGTACAAAGTCAGTGTAACAGTGTCAGTATCATGCGAGAATTACTTTTAGTAATATCTTTCATGTCCACATAAAAAGCCATAAGCACAGAGCGTACATGATCAAATCTATCTGATGATATGCTCTATATGAACTATCTCAAATGTAACATTCAGAATGCAGGGTTAGTATTAAAGAAAGAGGAGCCGTTGTAGATTGCCTTGTCATTCACTTGAACTCAGAAGCACAAAAAGGGAATGAGCTAGTTCCAAAACAACTCAACGATTTTCTCCAAATATTATTTCAGGTCCTCTTCTCGGCTCGTTGGCCGTTTGGGGGAAGACTGTCAGAGTTGTGGGAATGCAAATTTTACTTGTGTTTTGCTCCTGCTATATCCTGAAGTCTGAATTATTCAGTTTAAAGATTGTTTTTGTAGGGTCAGTATGTTTCTCTAGTTTCTCTGTTGGTGTTTTAGCAGACATTGTTTTTCTCCTTGCGAGAAAATAAATTGAAGACGACTGTAATATTATTGATTGCAAATTGACTGGTCAGTGTTTTTCCAGATTCTATACATATATCCATGTATGATTTAGTACAGACACACGGCATCACTCTGGTTTTCAAAATGAAGCAAAGTTTTTAATGTAGCCTCTGCACTCAGTAGAGACTGATTCCACATCTTAAAATAGAAAAACAGACAAACAGAGCGGTGAATTTACACAACCAAACAATTTTAATACCTTTAGCTTCATTTTCATGCTTTATTCTGCGTGGATACTAAGCCAGGAACAGACAGCTGATGGCAGTAAAAACTCACCAGGCTTTATAGGGTTACATTTTGGCCGGGTGGAGATTTTGCTGGAGAACCAATAGGAGCCTTCTGTCTTTGCTCCTTTCCAGCCTCCTTATGAGGATTGTGTGTAAGTAGTGCCACTAGTAAACATGTTGGCTTTTCTATTGCAACTAGTACCACTAGTAGAGGCAAAAGACAGTTCAGCTAGTTAACCAGTAAACATTAGAGCCTCACTAGTTAACTAGTAAAGGCAAAGACACTCCCACTAGTGTCACTAGCGAACATTTGCTCCTTGTTGTAACACTAGTACCACTAGTACAAAACAGGCACACTTGTTAACTAGTTGATGAAAATGCTTGACTAGTAAGGGTTATTGCAGTACTAGTATGGCATACTCGCAAACTAGTGCGGCGGAATGTCCAACTAGTGCGACCAACATGTAAACCTTTGAACTTTTTTGAAATTGGCTTGATATCACGGATATCAGAATAAATGCTTAAAAGGCTTGCCATAGTGTGTGTGTTCGGGGCCGGGGCGGGACACATAACCAGTAATGATGATTGCTGTGTCTGTTCAAGTGGTGTAATTGAGAATGCGATGATTGGCTTAGATGGAGTAAATTTCCATTGTTAGCCAATCAGAGGCAGAGTAGTGCGGGCGTTCAAACACAAGCATACGCGCGGTCAATCGCACACACACCAACATCCAGGAGTCACAACGACAGCAAGTCCAAGTTCAAAGGTAGCTTTTTGCAAACTGGAAGTTTAAGCACTACTTTTCCCTCACTGAGGTTAAAGGCAAAAATGTTTATGTGACGTGCAGCTTCTGCCCAGGAGAAAAGCGTCTCTCTGCGTTGGTGATTAGTTTACAATGTTTTATATTTATTTTATAGTTATATTAAATTAGATTTTTTTTACAGTAATGCAATAGTTACTTTGCCTGGTAATTAGTTTCTTTTATAATGATGTAACGCAGTTACTAAAGCAGTTACTATTTGTGAGAAGTAACTAGTAACTATAACTAATAACTTTTTAAAAGGTAACTGCCCAACACTGGTTATAACTACTGTGCTATTTCTTACTGTACACTTAATATAGTTATTGGACATTCAAACTATCGTTTCTGTACAATAATAATATAGTTACTGTGCAATCCGGAGATGTACATTAAAATTGGCATACAATAAGACCATAGTTATTTCACAATTACACTAGGCTGTGTAATCAGGCTGCAGTTACTGTACAAATCAGCCATTTTTTTTAGACAAGAAAGCTTACTCACCACAAGCCGGGAGACGGAATGGGCAAACAAAGAAGTTGAGCTGTTGCTTTTAAAAAGCATGAATTTCACATTACTTGCGAACCACACACCAACAAATGCGCGGGTCAAACCAGACAGAGCATCAATGGAAAACTGGCCCTGTAACACAGTAACACAGTGCTTTTATTGCACTACACTATTGGGATTACTATAAAATCCCATTTTAGAGTACAAAATTCCCACTGAAAGTTTTCACCTCCGGAGCAAACACGTTCCTCTGTATTATCCGAAATACAGTAATGAGTAACAGGCCAGCAGTAAGTTCAGTAGAAATAACTTCACCTCCCTTCAATTTCTTCTCTCTTGCTGACATGATGGCTTGCATGTTGCGTATGTTTGGGCTGTCCACGCTCAGAGGGGCGCCCTTTGTACTCTGAAAAGGCTTACAAAAGCCCTGGCGCGTAAGCGTGACCTTCACACAGCTCCTTATAAAACCCCATGTGCAGAAGCTGACGCACACAGGATGCTGTTGAATAACCAAGACTGACATTTCTTCTTTGTTTTTTCCACTATATTACAGACTTAATGAGTTTTGTCAATGTTATATAATGTAACGGGTATATTGTGTTATCTTTAATTATATGGTCAAAATCTGTTTAGGCCATATGTGGTTTGTTTATAGTACACTTGTATCAATGAAACAACCATGTTTTACTTAATAATAACAAAAATATGAATAGGTCAAACTGTTAACTGTTGTTCACTTTTATTGCTGCTTTCATGTACAAAAATGTACATGAAATATACTTGAAAATATACTTTGCAATATACTTGACCATGTGTGAGAAAAGATAACTAGCATTACAAATATTTGGTTAAATGGAGAAATTCTAAATAAAATGTCAAGATGGATTAAGTTTCAAAACTGAAAATAAAGTCCAAGTATTTACAGCGGTTAAATATAATGTGAATGAGTGAGGTAGGTTTATACCTAATTAAAGTATGGAAAAGCAGCTGTGGGAGGAAACACTTGTGCTGTGACACTTTGTACAGCAATCACTGTTTTAAAGATGCTTTATAAATAAACTTTACAGAGCAGGATTTTCAGTCCATGAAATATTGCCGCCAGTCAAAGCTCTTTGAGTGTAAACTCAGGCACTTACTATCCACTTCATGTGTTCTGGCCCACCCACCTACTCCCACATGCCTCTGCCTCTTGTCCAGTTCACCGCATATGTCTGAGGTGCTTTTCCTTTTTTTATATTTTTGATCTGCTATCAAAATCTGAGTTTGTGCATATCCAGCCAAGCTCAAAATTCCAAGCCAAAGACTGTCAGTAAGCACAAGTATCTACTGGAATTCCCATTGTCATATTTCAAACAAAGGCTTTTTCAAACTCAACAAGCCCACTGAGCCTAACATTACACACATATCACCATGCAGTTACTGGCATTGCATTTTATTTTGGCTTCTTTTCTTGAAAAAAAAAAATTGAACTTCATATATGTCAACAAGACATTGTGAACCTTTTAAATTAAGTGCACTTTTCATGTGGTGTCTGCATACCAGCAGTGAATTATATGCTTGGATGGATATTAGTCCATCGTGTCACACTATAAATAGGCCCTGTTTGAAACTCTTTAATACTCCTACATCATATTAAGCCGTGATATGTGAGTCATAAATCACCACTGAAAACCAGAATAGAGAAGTGTCAGCTTTGTTGACATCATGCACTTCTCAGAATTGGACACGTTTGACCCTGTTTAAAATACCTCGCCTCCACAGAATGTGTTTTATTAAAAAGGATGCTGTGAGTATATACAAATGCGGCTTGAATTTCAATAAAAAAAAACAGAAGAATTTGGTGTTCTTAAAATGTTATATACCAGTAGCATATATAAATACTTTCATGGCATATTGTGATTTACTACACAAGCATTAAAAACATTTGGCCTTCTCAACACAGTATTTTTCTTTGGTTATTAAAGACAAGAGCCTTAACTGAACCATATCCCTGCACTATAGCTACTGAAAGATTTTTGAGGTTGAAGGTCAAAGCTTGTAACTCCATTTGCAAAGTTTCCACTGGTCCAGTAGGTATGCATTTTTCACACAATGTGAAAGACTTATGTTTGTTTCACATGATGTTAACATATAGTTAAATGGTTTGAATCTGACAGTAACAATACAAACACTACTTTGTTCTAACACTATAACCACCCCTATTTTACATTCTTACAAAGATGACTGGATACAGAAAATCATATGTATTGTATTTGATTGAGATGACCACACATTTTAAGATCTTGATATTGCAAGAGCTTTTAAAATGTCCACCCATCCAGCTATGCTTAAACCTGGATTTGGCATTCAAGGATACACAGGATAAAAGAAGTAAATCTGCGTTTCAGATTGTCATTAGAAATGCAAGATTTTTAGTATTTGTCAGTTTTCATCAATCCTAATTGTACAGTGACTGTTATTCCTGGATGTCTGGGCCCTAATTTAAGGGAGTCAGACTCTAAGGGAAGTAAAAAAGTTTCAGAAGGCAAAGACCTGACACATTGTGTTTTTTTTCTCTTAGAGGGAGGGTAATAAGAGGGTTTTAACCGCTTCTGGGTAAGTGGAATATGCCAGTGATGATTCAGCAGATATTTTTGAATTCCCTCGATCTGATTCATTAAGTCTTGTGTCAGGGAACTATGCCATGCTGGACGGGCGTTATTTAAAGCAATGCTTTGGTTTGCTGACTGAAGGAAAAAAGATAAGACAGCAAAAAAAACAGAAGGAATTAGAGAGAGAGAGAGAAAAAGAGAGAGAGAGAGAGTGAGAGAGAGAGAGAGAAAGAAAGAAAGTTGGAAAGAAAGAAAGAAAGAAGTACGTATGAAAGTTAATTTGCATCAGCTAATCTCACCCCTGAAACAGAGCGAACCTGTTCATGGCTGTGAATGTTGGGTCATAATCCAAATAAGATCCTAAACAAACATCATTGTTCCTGTTCTGAGAATGAGCTAATCCCCCCACGAATCAACCTCATGATGGTGAACCCCTCTAAGGCCAGCACAAAATAATTCTCAACTCTCACGTCTTTTGTACATGGAGAATGCCAGATCCAGCAATAGCAAAACATGAACACAATGTAAATGAAAACACTCAAGGTTTTGGCTCATTTCTATCAATATTTTTCCCAGTGAAGGGAAAAATAATGTGCAATAAAGATAAACTACATATCTCTGTACCATGGCAATGTGTGCGCAAAGACTCACCGAATGAATCCCCTAGTTTGGGTTGTTGTCGATTAGAGGACAGGTGTGCCAGTATAAATTGCATTGTGCAGGCAAGAGAAAAGAACAGAAATCAGTATTTATCTCACTAGTAACATTTCCAAGCAAAATTCAGCATGAAGTCCTTGAAATGAACAGGATCTAGAACTCACTATGAAAGGTTTATTGGTGTGCAGAAACTGCTTTTCACCAGACACATTAAGAATCTGAGAGATGAGGATCTGAGAGCTGAGGTGATTTTCCACTCATCAACCTATTCAACACATCTACATGCATGCTGCAAGTGTGTCAAAACATACATTTAAACACTTCCTGTGGATTACTATCCATTTTATCCACTGTAGTAATTCTACGCATATGCTGATTTACTAATAATATCACAATGTGTTTTTTTTATTTATTATACAGCCCATTTTTACACATAGGTCTGCTATGTTAAAGTTATGATAAGAGTTGAGGTTAGGATTTTCTTTTGCCTGATTACCTTCTAAAAACCAAATACTCCCTGCAAAATCTTATTATTTATAAAAAAATTAAGCAATTACACAGTCTGTCTTTAGATACTTGTAAACAAGGGTGTCAGAAGCAATGTTAATGTGGGGGGTAGTGGGTGATAGTGTTCAGGTAATTTGTGTGTTTCCCTCATACACATTGTGTGGCCAGATGGGATGGACAAAACAAATTAATTTTAAATGTAGGGGACACAGCCCCCTGTGTGCGCATACAGGTATCAGACAGGAATTCGTTTTGTAATTTACCATGCAGTTTCCATAAGACTGAACTTAAGACTGAACATAAGATTCACTTGTAATTCTTTCGGGTTTTTTTGCCCTGGTGGTTAGGGTCTGCCCCTGCAATTGGAAGATGATGGATTCTGCTCCCAGGATTGCTAGTCTCACAGAGGTACCCTTGAGCAAGGGACCATCCCAACACGCAGCTCCTCAGGCACCCCTGTGCTGTATGCTGTGCTGTGGTGTGTTCACATGTGACTATGAGGTAACACTTTACTTTACTCCCCGAGTTCTGTGTTCCTGGCTGCCTGCTGCTTCACTCGGGCGAATGGGTTAAATACAGACAAAGAATTTTGTGCTATTTGCAATGCATGCTGGGCTGTGGTGCATCAATGTGTGACAAATAGTTTTTACATCTACTTGATTGTGCAAGTTTGGTTTCATTTTATTAGCTTGGTACACCCCAAATAAACCAGAGGAACTGAAAGCAGAAGTGTGTTGGGTGCTCCTGTTGAAGTCATGGGAACAGTACTTTTCAATTGATTGCTTAAAGGGTTAGATCTCCAAATAGTGAACAGCTCAGCACGCTCTGACATGTACAAATATCCTGAGAATCACAAAAAGTAATTCACAAAACACATTATTTCCATACTTGGTATTTATACAGACCCTCAACTCATTTTATTGTTATGTCTGAAAACAGTAAGACCCTGAAAATCATTACTTCCATGCATAATATTTTACAGTACTGTGTGAAAAAACTACAATTTAACTAAATACAAATCTTGGTCAGATTTACAAAGACTGGCAATGACATTAACAAACACAAATTTCTAGATATCCTCTAGCCAGTTCACTTTTAGTTTAAGCACAATACAGTGAAATGAAGTTATCACTGGCTAGCAATCGCAAAGACATATTAAACTTGGTCATTTGAAGCTTCTTTTTATCCTGGTATAATCTGTCATTGCTACTTTTAACCATATTATAGTACAAAGTCTGTCAGATCTATACATTTTATTCACTACACAAATAGGAATTCCACAGCATCAGTATAGGATATACTTACATCTGACTGCATTTAGAAAGAAAATAAGGTTGAAAATAAGTTTGAATACTGCATGTCTCTAATCTATTAAACATTAGATGACATATGCATTCTAGATTATTTTTGTACTTACTATTTTGTGGTAATGGAAAGTACAGCCAATACTTAGTCAGCCTTAGTCCCTGGAGAGGATGAGGAGAAAGTGCACTACTGCAGTCAACAATCCTGCTTCTTACAAATTCTTTAGACACTACACACTATATATATATATATATATATATATATATATATGGGAAAATAAAATGTATAGTACATTTGGGATGAGCCCAAACTGAATATTGTCCCCCAACATATTTCAGGTTAATGGTTGATGCATGGAACAAAAAACCTACATTACTAGATATTATTTAAGGCTAAATGCATGCTCATTTGTGTTGTTATTTTCAATTTAATGTATTTGTTTTCTAAGTACAGTTGCATATGTCTGTAGCTTATTAGGATGTTAATGACAAGTAATGTAAAATATGAATTACATAAACATTATAAAATGCATAATAGTAAAAAATCACTCTCATCACTAAATTTATTTCAAATGAACTTCAAAATAATAAAACAGTTTAGATTTTTAGCATCTTACAAAATTACCTTTAAATTACATCTTTAAATGACCTTTTTTATAATCCGGTTTGATTGATTTTTATTGGGTTTTAACTGGATTTGATAAGGATTTTAAGACATTTGGGTGAATTTTTAAGCTTTAATACGTTTTGGATTTAAAATGTTAATACTGAACCTGTATAGCCACAATTGTTTTTCACATGACTTTAACAATGTGATTCTTCTGGTATTGCATCATATTCATACTTTAGTGTTATAAAAGGAAAATTCTGCTCAGGCAGGAAAAGATCAGCTGTCAAGAATGGTAAAAGAGCGTCCAGTTCTGAAATAGTTCTCAATCTCCTCCAGTGTTCGTCCCTTTGTTTCTGGCACAAACACGGCTGTGAATATGATATTCACCACGCAGACTACGCAGAAGAACAGGAAAGGTGCAAATAACCCATAGGCATCCTGTAAGTAAAGAAAAGTAAAACTGGGTCAGAAAGGGAACTATGAGTTGTCACAATGTAGGAAAACCCAGGTTGTGATAAATTATGTAACACAGCCCAAACCACTGTAACGCCTAAACTTGCAGAAAATAAACTGAGAGGAGCCAGTGGTTGTGAAAGTCAAGCAAATCTGAGAAACTTCCACAGATGCATCATACTCTGATGGTTCATCTAACAAATGTCATCAAACCATCATAGGGCACTCAATTATTGAGATTCATTTTTTCATGATTACATTCACATTGAACTTTTCAGACAATAGTTACTTAGTAATTTGTATAATGATAATACAAAAGTTTATACATGAGTTTGTTTGTATTGCACTTATCTTGTTTTTTTTTAACTATGAATACTCATGAAAATAATTTGTATTTAAATAAAATACGCTATTACTGATAAAGTGTCAGCACAAGCTGCATTGTAATTTAATATGATGCTTATAAGCGTAGAATCACTTTAATTTTTTGCTTCTTTTATTATGCAGTAATACATGAGAAGTGTTGAACCTACCACTACGTGCATGAAAAGTTGAGTCAGCATAAAGGCAGTAAGCCAGCTGACCACAACACACAGGCCAGACGCCACGCCACGCGCCCCCAGTGGCAAGATCTCCGACATTAGCAGCCATGTGATTGGACCCCAACCCATTGCATAACCTGCTCAGAAAAAAGGTAAACGTACATGAGGGCATATTTATCAGTTAGCATCACTGATGACATAATGAAAAATATATTTGTCAATAAAGTGACACCTAAATATTCTGTCCGGCTGGTTTTTGTAAAGTTAAAAAGGGTTTAAATGTACAAAAAACCCATATTATCTATATGTAGTATCTTTTTCGATATATTCAGAAATCAGGAGTTATTTGTAATTTTTCTGTAATTTAATTTCAAAATATCATGTGGTGCAACCAATTATAACAATAACTATATTGAATTCAAAGTATCTCATTTCTGTAGCTGAAACATTAAAAACTGATTTAATATGCTTAAGTGAATAGTATTTAAAAAAAAACTTTTTTATCAGTTTTATGTTTTTTTACAGGAAAAAATAGTCAACTGTGGTATTATAGAGCTAACATAAAAGATCGTAACTTACAAAACTCAAAAGAAATGCAAACACTTGTTTCTAAACACTTGATATTACTGACAACTTGTAAAAAATATTAAGAATGTTAAAAAATGTATTAGTTTTGAGGTAAATTAAGGTCGCACCACATGACAATTTTTATGTCTTGTCCACAACAACTAGGAATGAAATTCTATCAAATACCTTAAGCAGTTTAGCACGCATATTAAGAAAAAAAAAAAACAAATATACACTCTATGAATTTAAAAGCCTTCACAGCATGTATTATAATGGCTGTGAAATGCTCTCAGTTTGTTAGTTGTTAGAGTGTTGCTCTGAAAACGTTATTAGCAAATTACTGAAACTGTAGGATTGCAGTGTGGAAGCTGCTAGTTTCATAATGATTAGCTCTGGTTAAAAACAGGTAGAGGGACACAAAGTGAATGTTGCTGACGGTCTTAGCCACAAGACATCACAGAACAAAACATGAATTCACAATATTTTTTAAAACTGAAATGAAAATGAGTTTGGTGGTGCACCTCAGCTGAGTCTGACATTGATGGAAAATGCAAGGAATGGAAAAAAATGCTGAAATTCTAATAAAGGCCACTGCACCCTAATTTGTTGGATTTGTTGGAATCCAAATAGAAGCAGTCTGGGATTGTAATCCTCTAGCAACATCCTGATGGCTATAGAAGTGTTAAGTCTACATAAATATTATTTCCCAATAACATAATTAATTACAATATTATTAATATTACATTTCATATCAAAAACGTAATGTTTGAGCTATGAACAGTAATTAATATAAAATATTACCATCTAACTAACACATTTCTGTGTTATATACATCACAGTCACTATGAGGTGCAGTGCAAAAAGCCTGTATGTCCCACAATTAAGTTTCTTTTCTTCAATAAAGGTGATTATTCTGACAGTTTGTAATTTACAAAACTGGATGCTAACTATATTATTGTCATCTTCTTAGGTAGGAAAACATTTCTAACAATGTTTTAATTGTGTTAAAACTTAATTGATTTCTTAACAGTGCTCTCCTCATTGCTCACTAACAATTCAACAAACATTTGCAATATTTCACACACAAAGAGAACAGGGTACTTGCTCATCTGACAACAGAGCTACAGGAAATGTATTTGATTATATTCCTGAACATTTAATAAATGATTTTCCTTTGTATAAAGTAAACATAGCCAGTGGCATGGCCACTGCAGAAAAAAAGGTCATAACATATATGGAAACAGAACACTCACCAAATATAATGACCATGGTGCTAATGAGAGGAATAAGTGTGATGGAGTTTGGGATGGGACCCATCACTGCTCCATGTACCTCTGTGACCTGAGCACTCGCTTCTACAGTGTGGTTCTTGGAATCACACAGTGTTGTGTGGGTGTACATGGTCATTGAAAGCATGGCCAAATACATTAGGAATCCTGAAAAAGATACACGTATGGGTCATTTGATAAAACATATATTCTGAGGAGGTTCTAGAGATCAGAACAATAACAATTACATTATTGGTAGTGTTAAACAAATAAATGGTAAAGCAACAGAGGGAGCATATACTTTAAACAAACTTATGTATGTTCGCATAACATACCTATTTAAACATTAAGACAAATGTAGAGCAAATGCTTTTGAACAGCACAAACCTGATGTGTAGAGCAGAGCTTTCCTTCCAGCCTTGTCCATTAAACTGGCTGCGGTAATAACAGACAGCAGCCTCACAGCGCCAACTAACGCTGCATCATACTTGGGTTCCTACATACAGAGGAAAAACCATGTAAAACATGTCATGGTAGGAAATCTGACAGACTCTATACTCTATTCACTATTTTACACACTTAAATGGGTGCAGCTGCAATTTGTACCTAACCTTTATCTCTATCTGTAGTTTATGATTGATTGTCACTGAGAATAATTTTAATGCCTTTCTGAGAGCCCAATTTAAATAGAAGTCAGTGTTCTGAATTCTCTCCGTAAATTGTATATAACCTAATAACTTCTTTGATGTAAATACTTTTAATTATTTTTTTCAGAAATATCTGAGGGTGTAGCTTCAGAAAAGAAGACTCTGTGGTCCTTCATAACAAACCTAATACCCTGGGAGGAGTTTTCATAGGTCTTGGCCTGATTGCTATGGATAGAAAATGAAAGTAAAACTGCTTTTTTACTGTGTTCTTGCAGCTGGTTACAAGCTAACAGGCTGTTTATTCTCAGAATTCATCAGCTTCTCCATGGCTTCTGGTGTGTTTAAAGTAAGATGGTTTCTGTTGTTAATACAGGTACTTTTACTGTCTATGCTGTCAATATAATTCAGCAGCAGAGGTCAGGCATCAGAATGCATCATTTTGCAAATGTATAAACAATAAAAAGCAGATATAGTTGAGACTACATTGCTGTTGAAATGATCTGTGTCACTTCATGTGAAGGCTCATGTTGGCATGACATACCAGTGAAACAGCTGTTTTGTGGAAGATAGGCTCCAGAAAAACTAAGATAGGTGTGATCCCTGTCATTTGCTGCAGAAACCTCATAAATGCAGAGATCAGGATTGGCTTGTAGTAGAAAGGGCTCTTGAGATCCGATAATTGTAATCCAACCTGTTGGGGAGACAAGAGTTTTAGTTGGAATTCGTGTGAAAAGGCTTTCCCTCCTGATGTTTTTATCAGCGTGCAGCAGTATTTGTCTTTAGATTTGTTCAAAACAAAAAAGGTTGTTCAGAATCCCCGAATGATAAGATGCATTTTGTTCATGCTGTCTCCCCAGGAATAAAGCTGCTCATGTTTACCTGTGCGTTAACGCTGCGCTCGATTTGATTGAGCTCAGTCATGTAGTCTGCATTAGGCCCTCTGAGCCATTTCAGGGCCCTGCAGGCCTCGTCCCGTTTGTCTTGAGTGATGAGGTAACGTGGGGAGTTCGGCATGAAGCAAAGGAGGATTAACATAAGCAGAACAGGGACTTCCCCAGCCACAGCCAGCCACCGCCACGGCAGAACCAGACCTGTGGAGCAAGAGGGAAAACACAGCATTGCTGTAGTTCTGTGGAAGAGAGAGTTTCCCTATATGTGTTGAAGTCACTGGAGCAAAGGTGGGAGAGTGGGGAAAATGTCCCTTGCACTTTTTTATTAATTATTATATATAATTATCTTATTAATTACAGTAATGGAGCTTTGACATTACAATCATTGTCTGTAGCCTTGACATATTTTGAGAGTGACCCTTACTCTCCTGTGATTGTCCTTTGTCTCTTCAATGAAACAGATTATATATCATGCACATGGAGGTGTAAAACAGTCCCTTCAAATATGAGCAAATTGTTCACATTTGGAGCGTAGATTTGTCTGACATAGCATGCCTTAATAGATTGCCTTGGAAGACCATCCAAGTACCTCCTATATCTCATATACAGATAAAAAAAATACGAAGTGCTTTGGAATAGTGTTTGTACAGCTGTTGTATTTTTCAGATATATCCAGCATCAATATATAAATTACAGACAAACATGCTTTTTTTGCCTGTAGTAAGTAGAGCTACATTCTTCTGTCAGTTTAGCTGTGCTCCCATTTCCTCTTTCTATCTATTTTGGTTTATTCTGTGAGCCGTGTGAAATTCTTCCTCTCCATTAAACCCATTCACCAAGTAAAGCAGCAGGCAGCCAGGAACTCCGCGCCCAAGGAGCAGTGTGTGGGGATGGTACCCTTCTCAAGGGAACCTCAGAGAAGCCACTAACAGTTACTTACTATATCTCAAAAAACTCTATCATTATGATTACCAATAAAATGTATTCCTACTGTAATTTCAATGACAAACAAATGGAACAAACTGGAATAAGACAATGTCAGAAAACACATTTGTGTTATTTTTGTTAATGAAATTGTTTCTTTTTGTTTTTAAAATGTTGATTAATTTAGGTTATATCATTTTATGGTATGATCCGTATGTTGTACTTGTTACAGATACTTGCCCACAACGACTCAAGTCAGTCTGAATAAGAACATAGGGTATGTCTAAAGCATGAATGTAAATGTATACTTTCATCTAGTGTTCAGTTAAATGTTGAAAAAAGCAAATTACATATCCCTCACATGCATACACACTTGTCAGACTGAATTCTGCACCTCTGCTCATTACACAAACAATATTGTAAGCTGCTGTTGTGTTGTTTTAAGCACCTTCACCAATAAATTATCTTATAGCGTTTTACTGTCCCACTGAGACAATCGTTCAATAACACTTAAGCTGCTATCACATCTTTTCACACATCTATGAGTGCAGGACATGCTATGCTATGCCATTGAATGGCATTTGTACAGTGTATCTCTTCTGTATGCCCTTGACATTTTCCATCAGATCCATGAATATCTGACTTGCAGCTTGGTATAAAAGAAACTTTGGCACATGTAGCTGAGCAAGAGTGCAGGAATGTGTATCTGTGAAAATCAAACTGCCTCTCAGAATTGGTTCAAAAAAGAATGTAAGAATGTGTGTCTCTTACTAAGAGCATAGAGTGCCAGACTTCCAAAGACAGCTGTGATCTGAGGGCAAGATCCCATAGCTCCTCTGACATCTTTATGTGAGATCTCTGACACATAGACCTGCAATATTGAGGTGTCGTTAATGAAGGCCAGCACTATAAAAACAAAGCCCTATGAATAATCAGGTGCATAATAAGCTAATCAGTTGTGCCACTCAAGAACCATTTTAGACAGCTAACTTTCTAGAGGTTCTAGATTACTTCTTTTCTTATATATATCTCACAACTTCATGGCTTCCAGAACAGAATTGTTTTTAGATTTGACTGAGGACCATCCAGCACATTTTCCAGCAACAGACCCATTTCACTGGCTTAATAACTCACCATGCTGAAAAGCAGTCCTGCATGTCAGGCTGAATGATTGATCTATTTTTAATTGCTATAGCAAAGGGGATTATCTACTTTAAACAGAGCTTTTAGAATGTTGGGCCAGAAAGACATAACATCAGATTTAAAATCTAATGTACTGAACACCAGTTTTGTATTATTTGCTTTTATTTCTCACATTTTGTGGGATCTGAAAATAGCAAATAATTCAAAAATAATTCAAAATGATTTAAAAACTATGAGCCCTTACTGTCACGGTAATCACTTCTGTCCCCATTTTTACTGAATTAATTCACTTTACAGACTTTACAAACACAGCATGAAAGTATTACCTCTGAGAATTTTACTACTACTCCTACTGAGTTTCTACTGGAAATTTTTTATTTGCACTTAGTTAACAATGATTGAATGATTCAAACCTGTTCTGCATGTATACAATATGTTACAGGAAAACCATCACTGACAGTAATGAAGTAAACTGAACGACAAAATTGGGCTAATGTGACAAAATTAGTATGCTCAGAACGACCTTTGATCACAGTTTGATCTGGCAGCTTTTCTCATGAGATGCTTTGCCCAGCTAACTTACAGGAATGGAGCTGGCGGTAATACCACCAGCAACACCGGTGAGAAATCTGCCCAAGAGGAGCATCCAAATGCCCTGTGCTGCACCCATCACGAGAAATCCTGCAACGGACGGCACTGCAGATATCATGATGCTGAGCTTTCGGCCAATCCTGTCGTTCATCAACATTGCACTCAGACCCCCTGCGGTGGCTCCCAGTGTGAAAATAGACTGTTAAATATCGAGGAAAACACAGTGGCAGGAAGAGAAGGAAAGCAATATTACTGACTGCACACAGGTCTATCTTCACCTACTTAGGGGAAACACTTCCTTATTAATATTCATTAATGTCACCTCTGTGCAAAACTGCACTTACACCAAACCATGACTCCTGATGGACGTCCATATGCAGAACTTGGTCTTCACTCGCTTTAAGCTGCGGAATCACCGGTGAGGGATAGACCAGAGCAAATCCAAAGTTAAAATTTCCCAAAACGGCTGAAAACACTGCGAGGAAGAGCCTGCCATTTCTAGAACAACACATAATTGCAGTGTTTCTGTATCTCAGGAACAAAAATGTATTATTGCTCACTGTAAATCAGAGCACATTCATAGTAACCTGGAACACATCGCAGCTCTAAAACCAGTTGTCACGACATAAATTAGCAAATAAATGTCAAGTTATGAAATTTTCTGCAGTAAATATAACCTTAAGTAAAGTACCAGTTTATTCTAAAACAAACTAAAGCTTCAAATCTTGTAGTAATGTACACTGTATGCATTTTTTTTCACAAAAAGACAAAATAAGGAAATATAAAATGAATCATCCTGGGAAATATATAGAGATTAAACCATTGATACAAAAAGTCACCTTATCTGTCTCGGATGGTTTGGTAGAAGGGGACTTGTTTCACCGTGTTCTCGCCCCATCGCTCCTCACCCACTGAATGACAGTTTCAGACACTGACAGAATAGGACCTGTGGATGTCCTCCTTCGCTGTGCTTTTTTACACAAAAAGCTGGGCAAGACCTAAAGAATTGAGGAAGCTAGTAAAGGCCAAACTTTTCCGGGAACTCATGCACGCGCATTGTCGAAGGTTAAGCAATCTGTGTAACAGAGTAGCAGCAAGTACTGTGTGTGGACTTTATATGAACTTTCGTTAATGTTCTTTATACTCATTGGTCATCTGGTTGATAAAAAATGGGATACAGGTGGTGCAGGATATACACAATATACAGTGTAGACAATAGGGGGGTTTCATATTTACTCTTAAGTCAAGCTGGTCTAACAGCATTAATTCTCAGGGCATTAGGTTCCTCAACCAGGATGTGCCTCACACTCCCTACCACCCAGTATCATTCTTCAGGCCATTATGTCATCTGCATGTGTGTTTATTATAAATCACATGATATTTTGCCATTTGCACACTTTCAGTTTTGTTGTCAGCACTTTTTGCATTTATTGTCCATTGTAAATATCCACAGATACAATCAGTCTACAGTTTTCATATATGGGCATATTTATATTTACTGTATATTATTTAAATTGGTTTATTTATTCTACCTCATACAATTGCGTGAAAATCATTCTATATAGCAATTCAGGATCACATTTCTCTGCATGTTATACGTGTATAATTGTGTCTATGTGTATAATTGTGTCTCTTGAATCTTGAAGTGATCAACAATTAATGAATAAAATAACCTACAGACACACACATGAACAGATCGGGCCTAACATTAAAAATGTCTGCTAAAATAGCTCTGGACTGATAAAATACCTCTAAAATCATTTACTCTAGAAGGTGCAAGGTGGAGTCTCCAAAGGACAGACTAGTTTGTCCAAAACATGTACTCGATTGGACCAAGTCCAGGGGGATTCGGGCGGTCAGCACCTGAAACTACTTATCATGTTCTTCAAACCCATGAACAGTTCTGGAGAGTGACAGGGTGTATTGTCCTGCTGAAAGAGGACACTGCCATTAGGGAGCATTGTTGACTGGAACGTTGCCTGGATGATGTCGTTTCTGTTGCCCATTGTAGTTGAGTCAAACTCTCTGCACAATACTGTGTACTTTGTATGAATCTCATTCTTTGTAGGCAGCGCTTGAATTGCAAATTTGAGGCAGTGGGTATCCAGAGGACTTGGATTGAGGTTTGTTGTTGGTTATGTATCATACCTGCGTTTCATAAAATGTAAAAATCTAACCCTGAAAGCAAGTCCTTTTATATTCTTCGGAAAAGAGAATATTAATGAATCTGCAGAAGGGCTTTTGAGGACTCCAGGCTCTGTAGCTATGGCGCCATCTACTGGACAATGTCTCAGCTAGACTGCTTCCACACCCCCACTGTCCTATGTCTAATTCTCTACTGCCCCATGTGTCCACAAGTATTACTGTTTTTGTAGGACGTAGTCACCTGGACAGAGATGAAAACTTTGGATATACCCTGTGCTTGAAATGAAAGCTGTTGTTATTTAAATGTTCATTATAGCTATTTCTCATCTCATCTGACTCCAGGCATAAAGTCTTAAGTGACTTCTGGGATTGTGTGGCTGCTGCAGTCGAGCAACAGGTCTGATATTTGGGCTCACAGCAGTGGTCTCCTAGATCTGCTGATGTGTCACATGCTATTTCTGTGTTAGCTCTCTTTACATATTTTAAAACATACTGAAAAATTCAGTGTCAGAACCCTTTATAGACACATACACATCAGTATGGCACTGGCATATATGACCATGCAGCACACAAAACATAATGCAATATTCACACCTTTATGGAGTAAATGAGGAACTAAGTATGGTAAGACCTTCTTTTATCATGAAAATGGAAGCACTTTTAAAGAAGGTCTCGATTTGACAAGATTTTGAAGTCTCATAACACAATATTGAGATCTGAGATGGATCTATAAGTTTTTGTTGAAGATGCCTGTTTGTTGCAACTGTTTCTAGTAAGGATAAACTCAGTCTGAGGAATCCGTGGGACACTCTACAGCATAAAAGACATTTAATGTGAAGGTGATTATTCAGAGTAATTTCTATAGAAATGAGGACACCAGAAATTTGTAAGGAAAAAAAATGGTTAAATATTATTTTAGGTGGATATTTTCAACCAAGAACAACTAGGAACAATCTAAAGAAACCATGGTCTTATCTTTAAAAGGTTTACTTTTTCTAATTATTCTGATTTATCATGTCATTTATGTTATGCTCCAAGCCCTAACTGAAGGTGATGATTGTGTATTATTGTATAAGTTCAAAGCTTGAAGGAATTCCTTCTTTACTGTGCGATTTGAAAGAATTCTCTCTTTTATCACCAACACTGCGAGGATCTGCTAACTTTAAATGACTGTGGGACAATTATCATGACCTAGCAGAGCCACTTTTTTGTGAATAGTACATTTTGTTCCCAGATGTTAATAAAAGAGCACTGGGGCATAACTTGAAATGTTTTGTAGTCTGTCTGTAGTGAACCAGCCTTTTCCATCCACTTAAGTGTGACATACTGTTATAAATGACATTGGCAACGGTCTAAAATGACAGAAGCAAAGGCCTGAGACACAATATAACCCCCACATCTACCACACCTATTCAGACTATTGAGAATACACTTATTCAGACTCCACAACTACAACTTCTCCTAAAACTTCAGAAACAAACACAAGTGTCACAAGACCAGCTACAGTCTAAAATATGCTTCCAAACTAGACACCATTATCACATCAAATAGAGTAAGAATAACCTAAGGAGAAACTGCAGCGCCTGCCTTCATCAACAAGAGCAACAGAAAGGAGAACTATGAAGCGCCTGTGCGTCATGTTCCGAGGTTTCATCCAACAGGGAAAGTGATTCAAAGGGGAACAAAGGCAGAATACACCACAACACCTGTTTGAACGGCTGCAAGGAGAAGTCCAAAGGCAGCTGGTGCCTGGTGGTTAGGAAGCTGCCCCTGCAACGGGAAGGCTGTGGGTTCGAAGGCCAGCGTCCTCACTGAGGTACCCTTGGGCAAGGTACCATGCCCACACATTGCTTCACTGAGAAGAAAGTGTTAAATGTAGAGCAATTTCCCTCAGGATTAATGTATAGGCCATCAGAGTCTATGAAAAGTTTATGAGGAGCAAAAACTATTAATATAACATTCCAGGAAAAAACAAGTGTAACACAACCACAGTAAACACAGCCCAAATCCAAATGAATTCAGGCTCTAGTCAAATGTTAGTTTCAGCCCAGTGCATACCTGAATCTGGGCACACAGACAAACTTAGGATCAAATGCAAACATGGTGAAGTTGTTCACCAGCAGAAATTTCCATAAAAGTAAAAACCAGGCATATTTACTGCATGATAGGACATTACAGGCAGGACGCACATTATGGGATTATACAAAAATGTCCATATGCAGCCATATGGTCTAGAGATATTCCTGAATATCTGAACCTGAAGCCACAGTTACACTGTTTGCAAAGAAGGGTAAAAGAAAGAAATCAGAAAGTGAAGGGCATGAAAATGGCAGTTAGAGACATATTTGTTATAACAGATTATACAGATGAGTATAATGGGATGTAACTTCTAAGACATTATTTCATAAATGTGAGTCTCAGAGTGGGTGAAACAAAGAAGAGTGAATAACCATAAGAAAAAAAGCTTTGTGGAACACAGAGGAAATGAGCAATCGGTGGTTCCAGAATGAAGTGTTCCCTGGGCTGAGTTGCTAAAGTCCAGAAACCTGGGCTGGTCATTTAGGGCAGGCTAACATAATTGTAAGTAAATTTTATTGGCCATTTGGTAGTAAATACTTTGATTTTATTCAAAAGGAAATGCTGACAGAAGGTGCTTAAAATTTTATACCACAACAGATTAAAGAAGACTTCTGAAAAAATCTTTTATAGACATGTGTATGAAGACCATGTTATTCCATCCCCCAACTGACCAGCTGACCGAGTGCTTTAATAAGATTCCTAAAATGCTGCACAAGCATGTGGCAGAGACTGGAGCTGAAAGGGATACCTGGCTCCCAGTACTGGCTCCAAAACAAGCATAAGGATCACTTGATATTCTTGAAAAGGCAACCCAGATGAACAACTGAACATTTTGTCTATTTTTCTCAGGATTAGAGACAAATTGGATCAGAACATTATTACATGAAGAAGGCCCTGAAGGGATAGGAAGAGTGGAATGACGGAGGAGCCAGAAACAGAAAACTGAAACCTGAGCCTGTGTTTGACATTAGCCTGTTTGCAAGTACTTTATGAGATGCAGCGAAAATGAAGTCCCAACACATGTGAACTGTGGCTGACAGGCTTAAAAAAGAAACTGAGGAGCTTCCATATCAACATGCTGAGAACAGAGAAAGAGTGTCGCAAACCAGCCTAGGGCCTTTGTTAGCAGGGAAGAAAAGGAAAGAAAATAACAATATTGTCCAACAAACAAAAGCATTATTGAAACGTTCCATCTCAGCCCATGACAGCAAAAAGACTTAAGGAGCAAAGCGTCGTTTAATGTTTTCTGATGAGAGATGGAAAAAACTGGGCTCACTGAACACAACATCTGATAAAGTCAGAGCTTTTGTTTGGCAAACAAAGCGGCAGGTTGCCAGCATGAATGATTCCAAACCTGAAGAGAGAGGCTTTGGCAAGGCTAGAGCTTGGAGTGGCTTAATGGTATAAAGTGAGCAGTGCAGTTCAGTGGTCCTGACACAGACGCGCATTTAAAGAGAGCATTTAAAAAATAAGGCACCGTCAGTGTGTCGATGGCAATGCCACAGAGAAATAAAGTGAAAATAAAGCAAAAATAAAGCTGTCTCTCCCTGGAAAGCATCTCCTGTGGGCTGAGACCAAACTGTTGAAGGAAGGGGGGGAGGATGCTGAGCGGCATGAGGATGCTGTACTTGACTGAAGACAAACCCAGCTGGTTGTGTTGTGGGCAGTGAAATTGAACACCACAAGAAGACAAAGCTGTAAATGCAACTGTAATCAAAAGTATGGAGGAGTCCTTTCTGTGATGAGTCAAATGGATTTTGCAGATTTATTCCCAAATTTTCAAGCTGTGTGCCTGAACTTAACAACTTAACTAAGACAGACAAAAATATTTTGAAAGGAATGTGTCTGTCATGGATCTCTCCGCTGGTGTTAGGGAAGGGAAAGGGGCAGATGCCAAAGAGTGGTGACATTATGTTTTATTGAGGATTCAGCCTCCGTGAATGGACAAACAAAGGCACACCAGAACAGACAGACAGGACCCGTGCTCCTCAAACGAACAAATAAGACAAAACTGGCTTTGGTCTCTCACTTTGCCATCAAGGGAAGGAACAGAGGGACAAGGGTTCAGGGAGTAACGGGAGGAACATGGATCTACAGAGAGAAGAGAGCAAACGTTAGTAAAACATACATAACTCAACACCTCTCTAAAGACATACAGGAATACAGAGAATACAGACAGACAGGTAGGCTGAGACACTAGGCTGAGCCAGGTTCGGACAAACCGATGTATTGTGCCGCACAGGCTGAGAAGGGTCAGAGCAGACAGGTTGGGCCACTAAGGCTGGAAAGGTTCAGACAGACAGACAGGTACACGGAGACTGAGAAGGGTTCTGACAGACAGACAGAGCCATGGAGGCTGCGAAATGTTCCGACAGACAGAGCTACGGAGGCTGAGAAGGTTTCCAACAGACAGAAAGAGCCACTGAGGCAGAAAAGGGTTCAGACAGACAGAGCCACAGAGGCTGAGGAGGTTCAGACAAACAGACAATGCCACGGAGGCTGAGAAGACTTTAGACAGACAGAGCCACGGAGCCACAAAAAACACTGTTTTGAAAAGTTATTATAAGTTTATGGGCTATAAAATACATGTTCATGAAATTCTTTGTACAAAATTGCTCTCACATAAAGATATCTCCACCAACTTATTATTGACATGTTCAGTCCCCTTCAAAATGAGCCATTTCAGGGTTCTGTTCCTTTTTATGCGAATAAGCTGTTGCTGGCCATGCCCCACAATTGTTCATTTTGTTTCATGCTTAGAAAACTAAACGAACAAGCGAGTTCATACTTAACTGTCATAGAAGCACAATGGTCATTATTTGAGGGTACTTACATCTCCCTCATTTGCTAACTTGTCACAGACAGTAGGGACAGATCCACTCTCGATGCTGAAGTTAGCTTCTTATTCACAGCTCATTAATTGAAAATTTAAATCCATCTTAAATTTTTAAGGTGGAACGAATCCAATTTGTTGCTGTGATTTCACAAATGTAGAGAATGAATGACTCACCTTAACCTGTTAACTGGCAAAATTGTTTTGGCAGCCATTTTGCAAAAATTTTAAAGCTTAGAGTTCTGTCTTACAGTGTTCTTTTTGCTCGCAGTTGGACTTATTTCAAAGCTAAGACTCTGAAGTTTCATGTGCCAGAGAAAGAAAATGTAAAAAATTATTGCAACAAAATGGAAATTATCGATACATTTTTTGTGTGAAAAAAGTAGTACAGAATTTAGACACTGGAAATCCCTAGCTCCCTAGTCCTCTGTACATATTTAAGCTAAAACGAATACAAAAGAATAAAAAATGAGTTTAATAAATGTGTTGTTATGTATCAAGCAGTGGGATCCAAGCTGCCATCTTGGATTCAGAGATCCATATTTTCAAAGTAGAATTATAAATAAACAAACCGCTACACACAGCTTTTCTTTTTCTGCCTCAATAGTCACATCGCCTATTTTGAATTTGCCATGAGACACGGCTGACCAGCAAGCTCTTTTGAAGTGTATTAGCCAGTGGAAACCGGCTAGCCAGATAGCGTCTTCGCAAAAAGCCACAAAACTTGAAAAATCTTGCTCAAAACACGAACAAACATCTCAAAACCAACTCGAATGCATTTATTCCACCACCAGTCGGCTGTAAACACTTGTGGTGGAGTGCAAAATGAACTCAATGCAATTCAATTCAATTTTATTTCTATAGCGCTTTTTACAACCATGTTGTCACAAAGCAGCTTTACAAACTCCAGGTCCGAGCCCCTAGTGAGTAAGCCGAAGGCGACTGAAGTGAGGAAAATCTCCCTCAAATGGAGGAAGAAACCTTGGGAGGAACCAAGACTCAAAAGGGAAACCCGTCCTTCTCAGGTCGACACAGAGAGGAAGAAAAAAAAGAGAGAGAGAGAGAGAGATCAATACAGCACTGGGAGAGAGAAAGAGAGAGAGACATCAACTACAACACAGCACTAGATAAAAAACGAAACGCCTTGGTCCTGGTGGAACCAGGCTCGGACAAGGGCAGTCTCCAGAGATCCAGCAGGTGTGCAGCAGGTCCAGTCAGAGAAAACAGAGGATGGAGTTAGTTCTGCATAGGTTAAAGTGCGTGATTTATGTGTTTAAGAAGGAGTTTAAATACAGAAAGCGTGACTAAATACAGGTGTGTTTTTAGCCTGGATTTAAAAACTGAGCCTGTGTCTACATCGTGTGGTAAGGCATTCCAGAGCTTTCCGCCTGATGATGTTTTAATAATTCTGGGAATAGTTAAAAGGCCAGCACCTTGAGATCTGAGTGACCATGGTGGTTCATAGCAACCAAAAGTTCAGTTAGATAATCAGGTGCAAGGCCGTTTGAGGCTTTATAGGTTAATAGTAGAATTTTGTAGTCAATACAATATTTGATAGGAAGCCAAAGTAGTCTGGATAATATTGGACTAATGTGGTCAAATTACCTGGTTCTGGTGAGGACATTAGCTGCCGCATTCTGGATCAGTTGAAGCTTGTTCAAGTTTTTATTGGAGCAGCCTGACAGGAGGCTGTTACAGTAATCGAGTCTAGAGGAAATAAATGCATGGACAAGTTT
>JBBKCR010000016.1:12579068-12591372 GCA_037577295.1 Ladigesia roloffi
TATTATTATTATTATTAGTAGTAGTAGTAGTAGTAGTAGTAGTAGTAGTTTCAAACCCTACACAATGTGCAAATAAACACTTGGTGATGATTAGTAAAAGTGTCTCTTCTTTCTTTTTCCGTTTCAGCCATGAAAAAACATGTAAGCATTGCTTTAATATTTAATATATATATATATAATTAATTTGTTCAGTGTTCATTATCCATTGATTTTTATTACACTAAGTATTTGTAATCTTAATCCTTCACTTTTTAGTGTTTTTTAATCAATCATAGAGGATTATAGACATGGAGTTCAGTATTACCATTTTATACAAAAGAGTTACTTTGAATCTGTTGCTCAATCTCCAAACGTATTATCGAATTTACCTAGCAGCATTTAATGAAAACCTTTTAATTTCAGCATTCCATTATCAACCCTGGAGTGGCCAACTCAAAGTTAATTCTGTTGTCTACGATATTGGGTTAAAGTCCTTCCATGGAGCTATGTTTCCAGCTAGTCTGTGAGTTATGGTGACTTATTTGATTTATGTCATCAAATATAATCAATTTAAAGGAGTTAATGCTGTATTATCAGTGCATTCACTAAAATGGTTAATCTGAAAATACTGATCTGTCTTGTATTTTTCTTCAGTCCAAAGACAGTCAAATTTGACCATGCTATTGAAATCTCGGAACTAAGGAAGGCATTGCCCCTAGCAGTTTTTGAAACTTTGTTTGCTGGTGAAGGTGTGTTGAAAGTCATTTAAAATATTTTCAAAGTTTTAAGTTGATTATAGATCTTATTCCAAAGAACCAGCATGATAACAGGTGTAGCATTTAGCTGTGTGTTATCTGTTGTAAAAATAAAATTGTTTTCTTTCCTTGTAGTCTCTCTTGATACCAGATGTTTCAGTTTGTATGATGTAGTTTCCTTTGAAGCAAGAAATGATCTGTCTCTTTTAACCCAAGAATTGAAGGAGAAAGACATGGTAAGCCTGGGACAGTTGAAGTATTTTGCGCTAGGAGTATGGGGTTTAGACAAAAAAGTTAAAGCCATTTTTCTTTTCTTTACATATCAAGGCCCTTGCTCTGTGTTTAGCTGATGGTGGTTTTCTGGTACTTTTACATTCATCTAATTTCTTCTCCTATGAAGGTAACTGTTTACTCTAAATCCAGTTTACATACAAAGTGATCAAGGCCTTGGCTTATAAACTGAGTAAAATATTTTTGTAGGTGCTGGGACTGATAAAGCTTCTGCTCTTCAAGGATTGTTCATATTTCCAGACTCCAGAGCCGTACCAAGAGGTGAGCAAATGTTATTTTGAACTATTTATGGTCAACAAAACTTTTAATATATCTTTACTTAAAATTATTTGTGTTTTTATTTAATAAATTCTTTTGCAGAGACAAAAAGGCAGACGAGTTCACACTTAAAGCCGAATATTTCATCAGATGTTCTTCAGATTCTCCCAGCACTGAATTATGCTGAATCAGAAATTGAGAAGTGCCCCCCAAATCAGCAAGGGGAGCAACTTGGAATGGTGGAGAAGCATCTGCAGAACTTTGCCTCTCTTATTTTGCCTGGGCTTTCAAGCAGTCCAGCTAGAGAAGCCAGTATGTTTCCTGATCAGTATGATGTACCGGACGGTTTTCCACTTATTGCCCCAAAATGGACAGAGGAGGCGAATGTGCGTCTAAAGACATACTTGGAAAATCCATGCAGCTTTCATATTCCAGTTTCAAGGGCATTGGAACTCCTTGCTGCTGGAAAACAGCAACGAAATGATGATGACCCTGATGACGATGTCTATTATTACATATCATCTCCTGAGGAGGCCCATCAAACACCAGCTGACATGGCTTTGGAAAATTGTGTGACAGATGAACCTGACACTATAAGTATGTCTGAGGAAGTGAAAAACACTGGCAAGCAGCAAAATAAAAGGCAGAAGAACACGCCTGCTGAATTTTCCCATTCTGCTTTGCCAGAGGAAGGTTACACACCTGGTACACTTGTGGCAGGATCTTCTGACAGCACAGGACACAGGACAAACCCATCACCAAAATCAGGTGACCTGCCTGAACACTGTGCTGTTAATCCTGTTGCAGGCAGTGAAAAGACATCTCCGAGTGTCTCAGTTAATGATGAATGTGGTGGAGTTTCTGGGGTGGTCGTGGAAGAACCTCCAGTTGAAATCCCCTTTGTACTGTTAACAGAAGCGAGAAAAAATGTCTTAACTGTGCCAACTACGACGCGTCAGCATTTTGAGACTGACACTGGGGCTGAGCTTGATTCCTCTAAGAAAGAAGACAGTACGACACATTTCCTTATAAAGGACAGCGAAACGATACCTGGTATTGACCAGGATGTTCAAAAGGAAGCTGGTCTTCCAACGTCCATTTCATCCCCAACTGCATCAGAGAACCAAACTGATACAATAGTTGAAGTTGGTGTAAAAGGTCAGCCAAGCAGTGATGTTCCTCAGACAAGGCACCATTTCAAACGATTGTCAAGACGTCGTGGCAAGAGAAAAATGAAGGCTTTGAGAAAGAATCTTAAAGTTGGTCAAACACCAACTCCTGTTGAAAACACTAATTTACACACTTGCTCATCTGTAGATGCTACACCTGAACAGAGTGTTAACAGCGTGGAGTCCTCACCCAACGATCCGGCAAGAAAAAATTGGCGTTCTCTCCCAAGGCGCAAGAGGCTCTGGCAAGCTACTTCCACTGAGAAGCGGGTATTAAGGTCAGATATCAAGAACAGTGAAACTGAATCTACAGTGGAGAAAAGTCCTTTACCTGCTGAGCCTAGTGTTACAAGAACTGTTCTAACCAGCACACCAAAAAGAAAAATGGAAGGTGTTAACATGAGGGAACGATATGGCCTCAAGACAATAATCACAGAATGTGGCAGGGTCTTTGTTCCCCATGGATCAGAAGTTGGTGCAGGAGACATAAAGTCATCTACTGATACAAAAGACAGTCAAGACTCTTCTTTGATAACAACTACCAGTCTTGGAACAGAGAAACCATCCTGTACACCTTCCCCATTACAAACGGTGGAGGCTTTGTCTACTCAAGCCCCATCATCCCAAGATGTTACTGAGAAAGACAGCATATCACACAAAAATAGTGACCCCCCATCAGATTCTGATCCCAAAATATGCAAAACAAAAGACAATCTGTATAAGGCAATATCTATAAGTAAATTAAAGACTGTCCTCAAAAGAGCAAAAAGGACTAAATGCCCTGGTCCAAGTGATCAGGGAAAACCAGCATCAGATAATGCAGAGCCTGAACTGAAGAAAGGGAGACCAAACACTGATTTGGCCTTGGCTACTTGTAGCAATTTAGGTGAACAAAAAGATACAGGGGAAAAGAGCAATTTGTGTCCACCTAAAGATACAGAGGGTGCAAACAGCCAGACATTTCAAAATAATCCTGAACCGGCTGGTAGCGAAGAGCCAAGCAAAAATGTACAGTCTCAAACCCTTGTATCGTGGAAAGAACTCAAGATCCCATCTGAAGAGAAGCTGATCCCAAAAGAAAATGGTATGAAAACAGTAAATTGTTGTTTCGTTGCCATGTATAATATGTGGAAATGGAATGTTTCTAATTAATTACATGGACTTTTCATCCGAGGTATTGCCACCCAAGTCCTTTCAAATTGTTATATAGGGTGTGGTCCTAGAAGCCTTGAAAACTGTACATGCAAGTAAAAATTGGTTAAAACCAGCACCTAAGTGGCGCAACTGCCTTAGCGCTAATCCCATCATTTGGGGATTGTGAGTTTGATCCCTGGTAGCGCTATACCCATCCATGGCTGGGAGTGCAAAAGAGCACAGCTGTCTTGCTCTAGAAGGATAGGAAAGTCCTTCCTCTCCCCCTTACTTCACCCGCTTAGCGTGATGATAGCCAGTGCTAGCATCTGAATTGGTGGTTAGCGTTCTCCTAAAGTATGTATCCGCACCTTCACCCACCCAGTACTGGCAGCATAGAATCATGGAGGAGTCCTAACAAGTGTGTGAAACTGGGAAGATGTCATGGGCAGAAAACCATGAAAAGAAATTGGTTAATTAGGTTCTTTCTGTTTTTGTTTTGCTTTTCTCCTGCTAACCCTACTAAAAATCTTTTTTATATTATATTTTGTTACTAATCTTATTATTAACATATTAATTTTACATTTTTAGTTGGGAAAGCATAAGACTGTCACTCTTCTTCTTTTGCTCCTGTCACTACTGTTGTGTGTTTTGTGCATGTCTGACAGATTCTGCTTTGTTTTCATGCCCATTCTTTCTTGCTGCTTTTTCATGCTCTGTTGTCTCTGTGTTTTGTTCTTTTTTCACAGGATGCATCAATTATGGCTCCTCTGCCCCTTATGAAATAGCTAAACAAGCTGACCAGCAGCTCAAATCTGCACTAACTGAGAATAGGGTAGGAGGAAAACGTAAAAGCTCTGAGAGCAAAAGCAGTAATGAGGCACTAGTCACTGGTGCATCTCTGCCTTCAGATGCTCTTAATCTCCTCGCTGACTTGGCCCTCAGTGTGAATAGTAACAAATTGCTTTGTAATCCAGCAAAATCCAGAAAAGAAACCAAAGTTGGAGTCAAACCTAGTATCTCACCATCAGTTCTTCATGCTCTGTTGCAAAGCTCCTCTGCCAAATTCAAATTACCCCCCCGATCCCCTTTCCCAGATGGTCTTGTAGTGCCTGGGGATGTGATGTTGGAAATATCAAAAGAGCATTCTTACTCACAGACCACCTCTCTGCCAGGTTTGTCTGGAGCATGCCCCCAGGTTTCCCCTTCAGCTGGATGTGTTGAGTCTCCTCTGTTCTTGAAGCCCACGCTTAAGTTGAAGTTACCTGATGAAAGAAGTGGAGGCAAAAATGAACAGAATCGCACATCTTCACATGTGCCACCCACGTCTACACTGAAGGCCAAAGTGCGGAGGCCGAGATTTCTGCACCACAGGCGAATTATTGCAAAGGAGGGCTCGATTCAAGTGGCAAGGCTTTGGGGAGAAAATTATGACTTTAAATTTGATAGCAGGTTTACAAATGACCGACTAGAAAAATGTGTGGCAAGAGCACTACATGGGTATGTGATATTGTTTTTGTTTTATCCTTTAATATTTTCCTTTTTATATAAAGAGCTCAAGAGTGAGTGAGCTCAAAAGTGTTTCATTGTCCCCAATAATGCATTATGAGAGTATGCACATGTGACAAATTTTAACCTTTAAATTGGCATTCATTTTTTTACTTTATGTTGTTAAGGTTTTTTATTTAACCACAAAACTTTAGTCTAAAATACACTATATTAAAAAAATTAACAATAGAACATTCTGATTATATAAAATTAAATATAAAGAATGCTCAGACAAAGAAGTTAATTGTATTAATCATGAATTTATGGCTGGCATCTTTTTCTCAGAGCACTGTACCTCTTCACCTGTGGCCAGTGAAACTAAAAGAACATGGATGCCTGAGAAAATGTGTATGCTTGGACTTAGATATTAAAAATGCTCAGAGCAAAGTTTGGCCAGTATACACTATAGAGAGGCACAAGAATTTTGATAAATTTTTTTAGAATATGGAAGTATCCAATGCTTTTCTGACATTTCAGATTTCTGGTCATTCTCGTTTGACTACACTAGCTGAATTAGGTACCTGCTGGGCTATTTGGAGGCTAATTGTCCATACATCCAAGCATTATTGAACCTTCCTTTTTTTTTCTCTGCAATTCGTCTGTGACCAAAGCTAAAAAAAAAAGTAGACTGTGACACATTAGAATTACCTACATGACTCAGATGTTGTACAGAAATATACAAATATAAAAGCTGTCTTTACCAAAAGGAATACAAAAAGGCCTGGTTTGCATTACGAAAACGAGCCTTCCTTAAACTCTCTCCAAAAAGCTGGAAGCTCAGAGTTCTTTATAATGTCATAACATTTCCCTTGAAACTGAAATTAAGGGTGCCATGTCACAGTTAACTCTAAGCAAGTAATAAGCAAGTTAACTCTAAGACAAGTAATAGAAATATATATAATTAAAAACAGAAAATGTAAGTTATCGTGAAAATGTATTTCATACTTTGTAATGCTAGCTTTAAATTCTTCTTTTCCTTGTTTTCACAGCAAATGGGATTTCAGCACTGAAGACACCTATGAGCATGTCCATCTTATCTTTCATATGTGGATAGGCCTGTTTTACAGCAAGCCCACATCCCGTTTCTTTCACTTGGACCACAGCAGTTCTCTTCTTGAAAGAAAAGAATCTCCAAAAGTGTCGGACAATATCCAGGCTTCTTTACCCCCAACTGATGTTGATGTGAATTTTGAGGAGGACAAAACTAGTTTGTTGCATCCTGCAACTGATGTTCTTGACCTTTCAGTCAGAGCAATCGAACCTTCAATTCACTGCTCTGTTTTGCAAGGAGGCAGTGAAGAAAAGCCCACAAGCATTTCTGACATAAGATCCAGACAGGAACACACAACGGAAATTAACCAGCGACCTTTACCCAGTTCGTTGCGTTCTCCCAGCCTTACAAAGTTAGTTGCTAGGGTAAGCATTCCTGGAGAAATTATACAGATTTTTGCATACATATATTAACTAGACAATGTTAAATACATTATGTATCATCTTCAATGAAAAGCACTGAGTATCAAGATAAATTGCAAGAGCAGTTATTCTAGATGTATATAAATGGAGTGGAAATATTTTCACTGAGTACTACTACTATTAATTAATTAAAAATTGTCATGGTTACATTTTGATGACATACATGGTTACATTTGCAAGGTTACCCAAGGACCCTTACCCTGTAGAAAAATGAACTTCGTCTTTATTGTGTGCATTTGTGGGTATGTTTGTGGAGAACACCATGTAATAATTTACTATAGCTTCATAGATATATTAATCCTCTTAAGTATTAGTTTTACTCTCAACTGATTAATAAAACATTCTGTCTCCCCATGCAGGATTACAGATCCACTGGGGATCTTTTGGGAAAAAGTCCAGTTCCTGACGATGGTTTCAGTGACCTAGATAATGATACTGCCACTGAAAGCTCTTATACAAAACTCTTGGAGAACAACAGTGCATACAGTTATTTGTGTGAACAGGCATCAAATATGCACATAAACGAAGACAGAAGCTCAAAAAGGCAAAAGAATGTCATTGTATATACGAGGAGGTCACCACCAGTACCAAGAATCAATGCTCCTGCCAAAGTGGCCTCTGGAACAGGCACAAGCCTTGATCCAAAAGCTGTATTTCACCAAGTTGTAGCACCTATCAGTCCTGTGATTCTCTTAAGGATACATGACAAAATCCCTGACAGAAAAAACATTCTCAGTATGAGATTAAAGGACAATATTGTGGATGAAGTGCCTTTATCAAGGCATAATGACAGTGTGTCCACAAATGAGAATAAAATGGCACTCTCTGAGAAAAGTGGTGCACAGGTAAATGTAAAACCTGGCAATACCAAAGAGGAGACTGCATTCAAAACCCCGCAAGGAAGAAGTTCTGCCAATTCTGTGGTTTTGTGTGACGAGAATGTCGATACAACGGTAGAGAGTAACTCTGCGCTTGATAGGAGAGGTGATATATCTGTGGGCATTCATGATATGGCTGAGAGCACAGTGCAAACAATTCAATGTATGGATAATGTAAGAGATGGCAGACTTTTGTTCAGAGAAAGAAACAGCATTCCTATCTCTCATGACATGCCTATGGATTTGCATGATGTGGAAGTGAAATCTGTAACAGATGGTGAAACTACACAGGACAGGACTGATTCAACTGGGAGAACACATACTGATATAACTAAAGAGAATGTTAGACCTATCCCAGAGGTCAGAGATGAGACACCTAGGCTTATGCATGACATGGAAAATGAGCCAATATCTGGTGTGTCTCATGATGAAGCAAAGGATGTGGGTAAACCTATGCAGGGTGTCAAAGAAGACACACTTGTACAAGATGGAAATGACGATAAAGCAAAGGATGCTGATAAACATGTACATGGTGTGGAAGACAGCACACCTGTGAACATACAGGATGTGAATGGTAAAACAGAGGAGGAAGCCAGCACTAAGCCTTCTGTTGGAGTTTGTACATCTGTGATTGAGCATCATGATGGTAATACAGAGGCAATTCATGTAAAAGTCATCAAGGAACATGTGTTGAAGAAATGTGAGAAAATAATAGGTGAAGAAATTAGAGAAAGTCAGGAAAGTGAGAACAGAGAACAAGCACAACTCATTTGTAAAAATTCCAACAATGAAATGGACTTGGAGGAGAGAGAACCTGGTGAGTCTGATGTGTCCGATTCGGAAAAAGATTGTATAGAAGAGGATCTGCAAATCTGTGAGGAGAATTTTTCAGAAGATGAGATTGACGAGAAAGTGAATGAAGTGCATGCTGCTGAACATCTTGCTGATACTGGAGAGCTCCATCCAGATGAAATGTGTACTAGGACATTGCTTGTAAGCAGTGACGAGGAACAGAGTAGGGATGGTGCTCCACTAGAAATGGAAGCTGATTCATCTGCAGATGACCGAAGTTCAACTGGACATCAGTTCATTAAATTGAATGAAGGCCACACTTCACCTGCTATTGATGACAGTTGTTCCACAACAGAGAATAATGGTGAAAACACAAGGCTTTGCCCCTCACCTGTGGCTGAGAATGAGACTCCTGTAATTAGTCAGGCTGAACCTGATAAAGTATACTGTGATGTCTCCCCTTCCACTGTAGCCACTGTTTCAGAACCACATAACATGAATGAGGCTAGTCCCAAAGCAGCTGGTTATTTAGCTATTTCAAATACAACACTAAAAGAAATGGATGTTGCAAGCAAACACCTTCAATCTCAGGAGAAAGACCCTGACCAGATATGTCCATCGCCTACAGTTTGCCAAATGTCTGTTGATAAAATCACTTCGATTAGTACTAATTTTGACAGCCGGGAGTTGACCCCACCAGCACTGCAAATAGATACAGACTCTGAGCTAAACAGCAGAAGCTGCACCCCTACTCAGGATGAAGTGCCATATGATCAGGAGGGTGGTGAGGATTTGCAAGACAATCAGAGTTTTGAAAGGCAGATCTGTGGTGTAAACAGGAGCCCCAACAAAACTGATTTGTCACCTGTGATACCTGTGTGTCCACCTACCTATTCAGAGAGACACGTTTCTAACTCTCCAGGTGACGAGGAACAGTCCTCGTCTCAGGGCAAATCATTAATCAGTAAACATGTGCCCAAACAGAATGGGCCGAATTTTAACCTCCTTAGGGCCACCCAGAAACCAAGAGATCACACAGATGGTCTGCCTCAAAAAAAACAAATTGATGAACTGTCTGAGCAATATGAAGAGCAGTCATCAGAACTACCTCCGTCATGGCTGCATGGGTCTAGCTTCACACCAGGTGAATCTGAGGTATTCCAGGAAGCTCATGCATATGATGATGATTCAGAGGATCCTCCCATACATTTTAGAAACAATACTTTGATTTACAGAGAAGCTGCACAAATGCCAAGAAAAACTATGAAATGTGGCTCAGACATCCCTGACTGGGAACAACAGTTTTACTACGCAGATTCCATGTTCTCTGTGGAAAAGTCGGATGAAAGGAGTTTCAGACATGAAGCAGATTTATGTTTATCTAAATCTCATGATGACTCAGACAGTATTTGTTACAGTAGAAAGAAACCCATGAGAACATCCTATCGGGATGAGTGGGATCAAGATAACTTTCATGCAGATACAGAGGACGGCATAAGGGAGACATTTTCTGGTGGTTTAGAAAGAACTAAAACATTGCGGACAGTCACTTCTAGTCCATATCAGTATGAAACAGAAGGGAAACAGTCTTTTGACTGGCGGAGGTATTTCAAGAGAGAAGGAGTTTTTCATGCAAGTGAAAAGAATGATGGATTTGCCCTTGTTGCACCATCTTCTATCATCACTGTGTTTGACAAGAAAGGTAACAGAGCCATATTTGAAAATGCTTCCACTCTCAAGCGATCAGTTGGCACAACAGGCAAAAGCCTGAATGTGGAAGATTCTTTTCATAACTGGGAAGACCAGCGATCAAAATCTGAAATCACCCATTCTTTAATGGAACAGGAGTATTTAATTTTCTCTGAGAAGATGACTCGGATGCTCAAAAACACCAAGCCAACACCCAGAGCTAATTTACAACAGAAACCGAAAGTCAGTCCTGCTGAAACCGGCATGACCATTCAGTTTTCAAGACTTGCTGAGCAAGACAGTTCTGTTCAGTTTGATGAGGCCTGGCCAACTCTTACTAAGTTTAAGATAAACGTAGACATGTCTGAAAGGAAAGGTATAAAGGAGACCATGAATTATGGGAAACCTTTGCATCTCCAAAGCCTTTTCTGTGAAAGAGGCAATGAGACCTCTTGCTCCAAGATATCAGACATAACAAAAGATTGCGCAAAGTCCTACAAAACCATGATGAATGATGTTTGTACTGGCAAGACCATTTCTCATCACCAGGGCAAGGCAAAAAGAAAACGGGATGCTGAGACAGCTGCAGGTGGCACACAGTCTGCATTCTGTGGCCACATTAAAAAGGCCATGTTTGATAACTTGCATGAAAATTTGAACTCTATTGTGAGACAAGCATGCAAAATTAAATACAAGTTCTTCATCCTAGTTACATCTGCGGACCCTTTTTTCGAGGAAACCAAGGTAGGCAAACATTAGACGAGTAATTGTATTTACAGAACAGTTGTGTAAACATAGCATGTTCATTCACTGATGTTGTTCTGACCCTAAAGGACTTGTTGGCGGCAGAGGGACACACAGCAGTTGAACTTTGTCAGTTTGACATTAATGACAAAGACGAGCCTCCTCTTATTATTATATTAAGAAATGAGGATTTTGCAGAGCATATTTGTGAGGTGAGTCAGTATCCTTCAGTATTTTCAGAATATCACAGAATTCTTTCCCCAATGTGAAATAATTTTAATATCTGTACTTTCCAGGTCCCACATTTGCTTGATTTGAAGAAATCCTCCAGAGTCTTCTTTGCAGGCATCGACCGACCGGATGATGTTGTGAATCTTACACACCAGGAACTTTTTGCCAAGGGAGGCTTTGTAGTATTTGATGACGTCGCTCTGGACAGGCTGACTTTAGGTAGTGATTTTTGAGTATAGAAAACATTGCTTCAAATAATTTGTGTAACTTTCTCAAAATTTCAAAATATGTCATTTTGTTCTGTCCTTTTTATTAAACATTATAAGAAAACATGAAAAAGGTTGTGGGCATTATGGAGGAGCTAGACAAAAAAGGGAAGTGGAAATGGTTTTTGCACTACAGAGACAGCCGCAAGCTTCGGGAAGATGCAAGGTAAACACATTGTCCTGCCAAGTATGTTCCAGATTATTCCAACCCCAAACAGAAAATGTCTCTAGAAACATCCTAATGTAAATAACATTTTAAAAAGTAAAAAATCACAAAACAGAAATTAAAATGTCAAAATGATCATTTTGTCCGTTTTATTATATAGAACTTACAAAATATCTGTGTGAATGAAGTAAGGTGTTAACATGTGTTAGATAGACAGTATCTACAGTACCAGTATGATTCTCTGACTGCCTGATGTTCAAATTTTCATCAGATGCAGTCCTGAGGCACAGACAAAAAAGAACTTCATTGACTGCTGCCAGGAAGCTGGGATAGTGGAGGTCCTGCCCTATCATGAGTGTGATGTCATTTCAAGAGATAGACCAGACTATCTTCGCTGTCTGGTTCGTCTTCAGATCCAGAATGCGTCTGCCCGGTTCCCTGTTTTTATTACAGGTGGAGATTTTGCTTTATTTCATATACATGTTCCTCTTCTCAACCTTATGTGTATGTAGGCCAGCCTTTTCTTTTTACATTTGCTTGAGAAATATTTGTAAAAATAACGAGCTGATTTACATTGTCGCATCTGCAAAGCAGGGCAGGAGGTGGAATTTATTTAGTTTGACTGGGGAAATTTGGGAATTTTGTTTTGTAGATTAGGTGAGAGAGATTTATTTTTTAGAATTATTTTTCCAGGGGAAAAGTAGGTTTTGTTTTGTGAACAAAGGTGTCTGGTATTAAATATAGAAGGTTGTAGCCTAAGAAGTCTTATTTCTTCTTATATTATTAATTAATAATGTTTAATATTCATGTCTGCCAAATTAATCTAATGTAATGTGAGTGTCCTCCAGAATTTGTTATATTAGAGTGTGTGTGTGTGTGTGTGTGTGTGTGTGTGTGTGTGTGTGTGTGTGTGTGTGTGTGTGTGTGTGTGTGT
>JBBKCR010000016.1:12597240-12613570 GCA_037577295.1 Ladigesia roloffi
GTGCGTGCGTGCAATGATGCGTGCGTATGCATGTTTGTACAGCTTTGGGGGAAAAAATGAGAGACCACTGCAAAAATGTTTTATAGGTGGAAGTATTGAACTGAACAGATTTGCATTAGTTTCTAAGAACTGCTCAATATATTTATCCTAATCTCCAAATATAAATATTGTTCTTTAAAGCATAATTTTAAAGGAAATATCAAAACACCAAAAATAATAGAAATTATGACATTACTTTACCTGAATAATTCAAAGAAAACAATTATCTTGTTCACTTTTAAACAAAATTCGGTAATTACCTTTGATGTATATCTGGTAGTGTTTTACCATCCAACTGGTCTCATTGTGAGAGGAGAGTCTACAGACACTGGCATGGAATGGTTGCCATACTCATGCAACCATGGTGGTTTGGTTGCAGAGTGATAGATAAGTAGATAGGTAGATGAGTAGATAGATAAATGGATAGATGTGTGTTTGTATAATGTAATATTGATGAAGTTTCTTTGTGTGTGTTTGAATATAGCTGAGCCCATTAGTCTTCAGCACTTAAGTAGGATTGCGCTCAGGAGAGCAATGGGTAAAAGAGCGCTGGAGGTGCTGCCTCATCTGGGGCTGCCCAACCGCATGATCTGCTACCTCACCTACAAGCCTGCACCACTCCTGGAGCTACTGAGCAGCTCACAGTCTCGTCTCTAACGGCGACCAGTTCAGGATACCTGACTGCCTGAATATGCTGGGGAAAAAAGGGAAGCTACATATTTAGTACACACTCTTGTCTAGGAAACTTTTAATCTGGTTTAGCTGCAGTTTTTAAAAGTCCAGTATATGTTTATATCAAAATCACTCTATTTACAGAGATAATAATAGAGGTCTATGTCTATCACTAAAATTCCACCATCTTTATCTGGCATGGCAACTGATTACAATCATACGAATAGTAGCAAACTGATCTAGCACACTGAAATTTACATGCAGATATTGTAACAGTGTTCTATTTGTATCTATATGTATATTGTGCTTTAGCATTATTTGCAGAACTGGTGTCAAAAAATGGTACAGCACTAAGGTTTTTCAGACATGATTTATCTATGGCATCCTCCAGTTGTTTGGATTACATAAAAAAATGCAGCATTTTAAATCTTTCAGCTGGTTGGGATTACATAAATAAGATGGCAGAGACTAAATTAGGTGTGTAATTTACACTCAGTCTGTCAGAGGTGTAATTTGTATATAGATGTACAGTTTAGTTTTATTTATTTAATGTAACCTGTATGTGGTGAATGTAAATTGTATTGTTGTAATTTATGTGTGTGTGTGTGTATATATATATATATAAATATGGTCATTTTCTTGTTGTCACTACCAGTGCATCATACAATATATTACTACCATGCAAGTGTAGTCATTGTTCTAAGAACAGTTCACTTCCCAAATAATGGTTCCATTGTCGTGATCACTGCTGAATGTAAGATTTTCAAAATGGCCAGAAGAAAGTGTTAATATGTTGTATATACCTAATTCACTAGGTGAAAATTTGTACGTTATTTTATTCCTTAACAAAAGTATTAAGATTTGTTGTAGCCATGGGATTTACCAGTAAAAGAATTCACATTATTCTTTAAACAGCAGTCCATTTTGGAATGGAATATTTCTATTTGGCATTTACACTTTTTGGCTGTTGCATTTAAGTGGTACTTCCAAAAATTTCAAACATTTGAATCAATGGGAGATTACAATTTTATTAAAACAATGTTTTTAAAAAGATGTTTGAACATATTGAGTGGCTTCTGATTTAACTAAATACTGTGATACATTGACAATACCCTCCACACACTGAAAGTGTAGTCAGATTATTTTTTTTATTACATTTGATTTATTTTACATGCAGATTCTGTGCAAACTGCATTGCATTCGGCAACCTGAGAACATGTCTCTGGACATTTCAGCAAAACTAGTAGACGTAGGGGAAATATGCGCTTAAAGAAAACTGGATATATTTAAGAATTTAATCAGTTAGAGCCAGTGACTATGTATATGACGCAAAAGCAACTGGTGTTATTTACAGGCTACATAAGGGTCATGCCAGGCTAAACTATGTATATCTATGGCAAATGTGCATGGAGTTTAATTTGTAAAGGAGACCTGACACAGTTTAGCTCTTACCCGAAGCCTTCAATGTTTGTGCAGACTTTTATAGTTTTATTACTGTAATTAGCAGCATGCACTCATACTCTTTTCACCCAAATTCTACACCCTTTCGGTCTTAAGGTTTTTAATGAGGATTTGTCTGATTTTCTATAAAATCATATTTCACTTAATGGGGTGTAATACAATCTTTCGTAGAAATCTACGTTTACTGATAAACGTGCTAAGACTTTTCAAGTGTTGTGTTTGGAACACAAATAAGTTATATTTGTTTTCCAAAAAAAGGAAACTGGTGTTTATAATGGTAAAAGAGAAGTAAATATTTGGGTAGAAGTACATATTTCTCTGCAGGTACCGTGTAACAGCAAGTAGTTAGGCTGTTAGCTAAACATCTTCCACACTTTTCTAAAGGCTTTTCATGAGATTTTCTGTGTGAACTTATGCCCATTCATTTTGTTAAGCATTTACGTTATCAGGCACTGATTTTGGACGAGAAGGCCTGGCTTACAATTCATCCAGAGGTGATGGATGGGGTTGAGGTCAGGGCTCTGTGTGGGCCAGTTATATTCTTCCATACTTTCCCAAACATGTCTTTATGGTATGCTGGAACAGAAAAGGGCCTTCACCACACACTCAAACTTGGTGGCATGGTTATGTCCAAATGTCTTAGCATGCTGAAGCATGCCATTCAATGGAAGTAAGCGACCTTGCCCAAACTCTAAAAAAGAAGTGTGTCCCAATACCTTTGTCCTTTTAAGTGTAGAGGCATGAAAACAGTAGGTACTCGTGCTTCACCCTGGGCTGAACCAGAGTTATGGAAATGGTAAAGTGTGATTTGTAGGACTGCCATTGGGAACACTTCTGAGATCTGGTTACTACCAGTACTGCCACCATGAGCAATTCTGACTTGGTAGATCATGTAGGAAGGAGTGGCAGTACACCATTCATAATTACTTCCTTTACATCTTTAAAAAGATGGAAATGTTGAAATTCGGTAGGTGTTCTTTTTAAAGGCTTAGAACAAGCCTGTAGCCGCGCTCCACACTGTAGGAGGCAGCAATAGGCCAGGCGGTGGCTGGGTTGATGTAAAGCCTCGAAAAAGAAGCCAAAAGCAGCTGAATTATCTAATAGGAAGCACAGCCTTGCCTGGGGAAATCCGAGCAGGCAAACCTAGCTTACTGGAAACGGTGGATTTTTCAGCCGCATCTGTTTCTGAAGTACAGAAACAGCCTTTGTTTCCTGCAAGACCTAAAAATAACTGTAAATTAGCTTATTATGGCTCTTTCTACCAACAGCAATTAGCCCGTATAGCCCCGCTGTGGTAAGGTAAAGCAGACCAGCCGGGAGACGTTGAACTACACACAAGACTGGTGAGTTTCCCCCCTTGACACACTTGACAACACGTTAAAACTAAAGCTGTTCTTGCCCCCGAAAGTCCTTTTCTAATCACTCTTCTCTACATGTTTCAAATTAAGTCTCTTTTCCACGGGAACGGTTAGTTGGTAGCTGCTAATGCTACTTTAACCGACCGTGTCTCAAATTACTCATTGCCCCCTAGGTAGTGCTCCAGCCAATTAAGATGCTGAATATTAAGTTCAGCTTATAACCATGTGCACTACTTGTGCACTAATGAGGCAATTGGGACACACAGTCCTAGCCTAAACAAGAGAGCTAACTCATTTTATAACTCGTAAATTAGCTTGTTATTTAGTTGTTCTCTATTCTTGACCCGAATATTAGATTCACACGTTATATTAAATATTTATAAGAATGGAGCATGCAAATTTGTAACATTTTAAGTGCATTTGGCGAATATATAACGTTTAGCAAGCTAATAAACGTTGGATTACAAACTACTTCAGGTAGTACTTCAAACTACTTTAGCTGTTGCTAAACAGCGATTAAGTGATTAAATAATACAGGGTTTGACTTTTAAACGTCCTTACAGTATTATTTGTATACCTCATTAATACATCGATATTCTAATGTTTCGTTCATTTTGGCTCTGGTTCAGGCCAGTGAACACTTCTGACACAGCAAACAAATATTTAATTTTAGACATGACCAGCTCGCACAGTTCATACTCCACATTCATACTTTTAGGACTTTTTTAAACATCTCTAACATGTATGTACATATAGGATACAGTGTTCATACTTTATTTTTAGCCAAAATACAATATGTTTTATGTATTAGTTTACATAAACATTGTGGATTGGGACACACCTGATTTTTCAGGGTTTTGGCTAGACCAAATGGTTTTTCAATACAATGGTATGAAAATCCCTGTTTGTCCAGTGGTTAGATGTCCCAAATACTTTTGTCCAAATAATGTATCATATAACCTGTATATATGATATATGGCAAAAACTTTTTGCATGACCATTTGCATCTGTCCCATAGCATTAATCACACTGTTTCTGATATTGGGCTTCTATGCAGTGAGGGACACATCTGTGTAGATGCCTCTGATTTTGTTATTCACTGAATGTATAAAAGTCTGTTATTATGCATTAAACCAAACATTAATATTCATAGAACCCTTTTTTTTAATGTTTTGTTGACAGGAAAATGTAATTCATTTGTTGCAACACAGTGGTTATATTTTGGCACATCCTTCGTGACATTCATTGAAATTCTTATTCTGTGTTTTTTGGGCATGGGAAAGGTGATGTTTGAGATGCAGTTTTTATACTATGTGTACTTCTCTTTTACATTCCTAAGCAAAATCCTGAATGTAAGTGAATGGAAGTACAGTAAAGTTGCCCCTTATGGTAACAAGTGAACAAACCACACCATGAGAACAATGTGAAATTGGTGAGTCAGTTTTCTCACAGTTGGTTTAAATGTTCTTAAACATTTTAGCCAGTTTCAGTCACCTGACTGAAGCTGTTCTGCTAGTATTGGCTGGAAAATCACTGATTTCTGTGAACTCACCATGCTGAGGGTTCTGTGCTGGTTTTATCACTGGATCGCACCCATCCTTTAAAATTATTTAATGTGAAAGTAAAACTTCATTCATATATGACAGAGTATCTGGGGGCATTTGAAAACCATCGGGGGCATTGAGAATGAGACAGATGAGAGGGGGGCGTTCAGACACAAATGGGGGGCATCAACTTTATTAGTTAAAATTTTTAAGCATATACAATAAACAGACGTTGTTCATTTTAACACGAAATAAGATGTAATATTATAAACATGGAATGATTAGAAATAAATAGGCATACTAGCGCCTGGTGCTCTGACGGTTCTGAGTACTTTCCTTTCACGAGTTAAAATCTCACATCCAATCAAAATGTACAAGCACAGTTACATATTCATGTTCTGCATGTGACGTCACATCCCCCCTCAACGCCTATAAGTATGAAGCGAGTTTTAGTGCGAGTGGACAGAAAGTGTTTAGTTATTTAAAAGAGATAATAGGGATCCACAGACATAGTAAACTGGTTATTTCGTGCTGTTCTGTGTGCTGGTCCTGTTATTAAAACATTTTTATCATGCATCTAATATTCTTTATGTACTTAACCCTCTAAACACCAAAGTCACAGAACAGCGACAAGACGACACCATGAATTAAATAGACGGTAGGTAGAAATATCATGTTTTATAGCGTGCGTATTCCCTATCACTAGTTAGCAGACATGTAGTACTTTGATTTAACACCCAAATTATGTCCTCTTCCCGTTCAAGGTTTCAGAAGGGTGTGGGTTAAGAGGCTCATGATGAGGTCAGGGGCGTTTGTGCAAAAAAGTTTGAGAACCACTGATATATGATCTCATGGTCTAGTTTGGAGTTGCAGTTTCAGTTTCATAAAGGCTGATGCACAACTCCTCTTTGGCTACATTTTTTTTTCAGTATTCTTAACAAGTAAAATTATGTGTGCATTTATACAGCAAACAATTAGGTGTATTTTTATTTTTAAAAAGTACAAAATTATTACACCTCTAAATAATTGTTTTTCTAAAATAAAATTAGGTGACCTCTTTTGAGTGTAATACATAGTTGTCTATTTTTCTATTCTGTAATGCAGTTATAATGCAGTGTGTTGAGAGCTAGATTGTAGATGTTGTAGTAAATGTTTTCATTTGCTCGCTGATGCTGATTATGCTGGCTGCTTAGGTATTAAAATTTGGCATTGAAATTTAAAAATAGATTTGTAACATTCTGTATTGTTGAAGTAATTCTGATCGTAGCGTGAAAGTATAGAATTTTCATATTTGGTCCCAGTTGTGTCTAAGTCAGGTCACATTTCATGTACTGACTCTGTCAGCTTTATTTCCAGTGTGGTGTCCCATTCTCAAGGTGGCCAAGTTTTATAACGTAATCCTGCTGGCATAATACCAGACCAGATGAGCGTGGTATAATTCCACAACTTGCAGTCACCCTACTCTACTGAATAATGTGTGTGCGCATATACATAAAAGAAATATGCTTTTTTACTTTTTTAGAAAAAAAAAAAAAAAACTTTCATTCAGTGCACAAATGCATCGAGGCTTAATAGAGAGATGTAGGTTAACTGGCATAATATAAAAGAGGTAGGCAACTCACACTGAAATATGAAAGGAGGTGGCCTGTGACCCCCATCCATCTTCTCTTTTACTGGGGTGCAGCCTGAGATGATCTTTGACATTTAGCCTGGCATTCCATAAATAGATTAACTTACAACCTGAGGATCATTCTCAGCCAGCCTTGAGTTTTAGGGCCGCAGCCACTGCGTCCACGGGAGAACCCCCCTGGAGAGCATGCATAGGAACACAGTAATATTTGTGTGTGTGCATAAACATACTCAAGAGCCCCAAACAGATGTTCCATGAAAAAAAAACTGTTTTATTAGAGTTTATCCTGTCCCAATGTTTCTCTCAATCTCCTCCCCCTCACTGAATTACTCTTCTCCTCCATCTCTCCCTCTCAATGTTCCTCTAGGTGATCCAGCAGTAGCAGGATGACTGAGTATAAGCTGGTTGTGGTTGGAGCAGGTGGTGTTGGGAAGAGTGCGCTGACTATCCAACTCATCCAGAATCACTTTGTGGATGAATATGACCCAACTATAGAGGTACTGGAGACCATGTAACCTTTTTGAGTAAGGCCACCAAAGCCTGATCTTGGAGAGCAGTGCAGTTAAATAGTCTTGACTGAAGAATCTATCATATGCTGTGTCTCAACAGGAACTCTTATTGTAATGTCTGGGTTGTTGCATCATTTTCCCTATTAATTTCTTTCTTATGGATGTCCACATCACATTTGACTGTTGAGCTGGGCAAAATGACAGTTACCATTATAAGGATAAATTACGTCTCTAGGCACAGATTAGCCATAACGTCATGTTGTGTAGGCATGGACTACTCAAGATATTTGTAGGTGTTTACTGTGGTATCGGTCATGTGAGCAGCAGATTCTTTTAAGTCACTTAAGTTGCCATGTGGGGCCGCCTAGGTTTGCTCCTCTTGAGTCTCCCAGTACATCCCACAGAGGCATATGCTTGATTGGATTGCGATCAGGGGAATTAGGAGGTTGAGTCTACAGCTTGAACTCTGTCATTTTCTTCAAACCATTTGGCCATGTGGCAGAGCGTATTAGCATACTGCAAGAGGCCATGGCCATTAGGGAATACTGTGTTATTAAAGGAGGGTTTTTGCCTAAATTTTCTCTCCATGTACATCAGTGAGCCTTGAGTGCCCATGACCCTGTTGCCTGTTTGCATGCTTTTAGACCAACTTTAATTGGTCTTAACCACTACTGGGGCGCGCCACAACACCTGCCATTTTAGAGACTTGCTCTCAAATAATTTTTGTGCAGTATATCCCACACTGATGGATGTCATTGTCATTTTCACTTTAAGTAAATTTGTTGTCATTTCACCCACATACGCAGTAAACAGTGAAATGAAACAACATGGTGACCATGGTGCAACACAAAGAACAGGACAAAGAAAAGTTCAGACAGGACAAAATACATGAGTGCAAGAAAAACCCAAGCAGACTCTGTCCTGAAATGTAGTGTTTCCTTGTATTGTAGGTCACTTTGGATAAAAGCGTCTGCTGCATGTAAAATAATGAATTGAATGTAACAAAACAGACGTCATTTAGTGTATTCAGTAAAAGTAGCCGCAGAACTAGTTTGAATTAATGCAGTTTAATGACCTGCTGTATTCAAAACAGCAGAGTGGTTAAGTGTGCAGAAATGCAAATAAAGAGGTAGAGAGCAATAAATATTTGCAGCACATTGGCAGCAGCAGGATAGAGCATACAGTGGGGGAAATAATCATTTGAACTACAGCTGAATTTGTAAGTCTGCTGGCTTCATGAGGTAGTTGCATTTTTATGGAGAGAGGCATTATATGAACCAAAAAGCAAGAAAAACATGTTACATAAAGGTTATAAATTGCTTTGCAAGTTGTTGAATGAAATGAGTATTTGATCCCCTACAATGCAACCAGATTTCTGGCCCCCACAGACTGGTTGTGTCCATGTTGCACACCATCTGCATCTATCAATTACTGATACTCCTGCTCTCAGTATTGTACACCTGCACAAGGCTGGAATGGGTTAGAAGAACATCAGCAATAAGTTTGTGAGAAGGTGACAACTGATATATTTGGAATTATGCTATTATATAGGAATTAAATAAATATAAAATCACCAATTGCACTCGGTCTGGAGCTCCATGCAGTATCTTACCTCATGGGGTGAGGACGACCGTAAAGAGATGAGGGATCAGCCCAGAACTGCATAGGAGGAGCCTGTTCAATATTTCACAAAGAACACCCCTGGTAACACACTACATCAGAATGCTGAAGATGGGTTGTGGACATGACAATGCATGACAATGAGCTAAAACATAATGCCCAGGTAGCAAAGGAGTGGCTCAAAAAGAGGCACATTAAGGTCCTGGAGTGGCCAAGCCAGGAGTATACTTCAATCATATAGAAAATCTGTTGAGGAGCTGAAGCTTTGAGTATCATTTGTCGGGGTCATGTTTTGCTTGGGTAGCAAATACTTTTCACTCAGTGAAGGCCAAATCAATTTATACATTTTACGTAACATTTTTTTTTTTTGTTTGATTTTCTGTGTCTCTTAATAAAACTGAAACTACCTCATAAATTAGAGAATGTTGATTTTTTTGTAAGACAGCAAACTTATAAATTCAGCAGAGGATCAAATAATTTCCCCCACTGTACATTTATGTAGTAAATGGTTGTATTTAATATTAGTAAATATTTATAATGCTGTAGCTGATTAGTTTATATTTCAGGAGTTTTTTTTTCTGAGCATATTGTGATCTCAGTACTTAAAGTACACTATTACAAACAGAGCATAAATCAACATGCAACTTTATTAAGTGCATCTTTATCTAATTATGGTTCATTTGATCAGTTCCACTTAACATGTAGTTCCACTTCATAGCTTAGAATTACACAGTGTAGTACATAGAGATGGGGAAAAAATATTGGTATGCATAACAGTTCTTTTTTGTAGCAATACGTGTATTGCCACACTCTGAAACCAATTTTTTATCAATGTAATATTTTTGGGTGTTTTGAATTCAATGTGTAGAAACTGCAGTTTATGTGTAACCCTACAGGTGGCGCACTCTAAACCATTTACACATTTACTGTGTAGTAGGAGCTGTGTAACCAAATGTGAAGTTAATGTGCATACTGTTGTATTTGAAGTTGTTTTGCATTGTTGCTGTCTTTGTATTTGATGAGGAAGATTATTTGGATATTCTCCACTTTCTCATGTTTAATTCAACAATGCAGTAATTGGATAATGCTTAATTTGTATGACTTAACTTTTAATGTTAAATGTTTACACGTTAAATTGTAAAAAAAAATCTAAATTTACTAAGTATTGTATTGGGATATTTATAGAATTACAGTACTATTTATAGAATCTCAGTACCTATTCAGCCCCTAGTTATTGTGATATAACCATGTTCATTGGTGGTTCCCATCTCTAGTTGTCTTGTTGTGTCCCTGCAACATTAGTTAACCCTTTGTAGTGTGTTCATCAGTAGTCAGTGACACGAGTGTGCAGGGGTTATTTGAGTAGTGGATCACTTTCAGAGCTGCGGTGCCACTGAATTGATAGTACTGTGCTCATGGGTGTGCTGCACATAGTTTATCACACATAGCAGGGCTACTGGAGTTTTTCAACACCACATTTGATGTCCATGTCACTAGATACATTTTACTTGTTGGTTCACCTTGTATAGAAATATTGACCGTCTACACTGAGATTTCACAGTAGCTAACAAATAATTAATAGAACTGATGGAAAAATCTTAAGACTAATAACTTAATTGTAAAAGTAATGCTTTACGTATAACTGCTATGTTTTATCTAATGCACCCTCAAGCAATCCCCTCCCTACCTGAAGTTTTGAACAAACGAGCTAATGCTTCACAAAATAGAATGAGTTTGTTAAAACATTTCACATATACAAAGGCTCCCATAATCACACTGTTTGGAAAGTTGAAAAAAATAATGCATATCTCGCCGTAGTTCACACCTGTAAAATAAAAAAGCAAGTACTGAACAAAAAGTTCAAATGATCCTTGGACAAATGTAGTACATCAAATGTGATGGAGATATTATGAGGATGTGAAGATTGTTGTGATCATGGTCTCAATCTTCCCGTCTGATAAGAGTCCCTGTCTAAGACTACACAGATGTTCTGACCAAATGCTTTATGTTGGTCCAGGACTCCTACAGGAAGCAGGTGGTGATCGATGGGGAGACGTGTCTGCTGGACATCCTGGACACGGCAGGACAGGAGGAATACAGTGCCATGAGGGACCAGTACATGAGGACTGGCGAGGGCTTCCTCTGCGTGTTTGCCATCAACAATACGAAGTCTTTTGCTGATGTGCATTTGTACCGGTAGGGAAAACTGAACTACATTTGCAGTAGATCAGTTTGAAGGAAGTATATATAGTAGAGAGATGGTGTGATTGCTCGTAAGAGCCCTTTTATGTAATGTCCCTACCCCCCACGCTAACAAAAGATTTCATAAAGTAATGCTGTTAATTTATTTACAGATTTATGTTGTTTCCCTTTAGAGAGCAAATCAAGCGTGTGAAGGACTCTGATGATGTGCCCATGGTGCTGGTTGGAAACAAATGTGATTTGGCTAGAACAGTTGACACCAAGCAGGCTCAGGAATTAGCCAGGAGCTATGGCATAGAATTTGTAGAAACATCAGCCAAGACCAGACAGGTAAGCAACAAGTGATAACATTTTGTCAGAAATTGCTTATTTCCTTTACGCTTGACCATAAGTAAAGAAGTATGTTACTTACACCCACCCCATTTTGTGAAGACATCTTACCCAGATCTCATCTTTTTCTAATCACTTTTCTGCACAGGGAGTAGAGGATGCCTTTTACACTCTTGTTCGAGAGATTCGCCATTATCGGATGAAAAAGCTCAACAGCAGGGAGGACAGGAAGCAAGGCTGCCTCGGCGTCTCCTGTGAGGTCATGTGATCAGGACGTGTTCCACCCTTCCAGAGTTCCCTCATAAGCTCACTGGCCAGCAGCTGAATACTTTACGACCACTTGTGACTGGAGAGTTTTTAGTAGTGGTTACAATCTTGCTTCAGCTTTAAATCATATAGCCTGAAATCAGCAGTGGTAGTGGAGTTTCTGCAGTGTGGCCCCCTGCTGGCTAAAAGGGATAAATGCAAACATGATCTGCTCACTGTGTGGACTGTATCAGCCTGCTGTGATTTGAAAAGTGGGGCCATTTTAAGGGACGTTCAGTTCCTAGATCATTTTCACATGTGCATTTATCTCTTTAGTCATTATGTGCTGGGATCTTATCTCCTCCCTTGTTATTAAAAATATGATTGGACTTGATTATAATCTATAGGTTCAGTACTCAGGAATACTGTGAAGGCAAAAGTGCCTCTAATGTTTTTTTTTTTTTTTCCCTCCCCACCAAGTTCATGGACCTGTTTTACATCAGATGTTCCTTCTCTGAAAATTCTTACTGCCTGTTTCTTTAGACTACAGCTTGATGCACGTGTTTCAGTGTCTGTGGTGTTAATGTCATGCAGGGAACTTGGAGCCTAAAACACCACAAGTGAATAGTGATTGGTCACTGGAAAAAGAGCAGCTGTTTTCTTTAAGTAGTTGCCACAAGTTTTTCAACTCTACCTGGACCTCGTCATCAAATAACATTGATGATGCCACAGACACTGGAACCGTCACAAATCAAGCACAACTCTATGCTTAGGCTTTCACATTTTGTTGAATTTCTGTGCCTTATTTTAAGTGAAAACGATTTTTTGAATAAGAAACTGTGTGGAAATAGATTTACAGAGATAACTTGTGGTTATCTGTGTTGCCTATTCTCATTTTCACACATTTTTCTCGCTAAATGACGTCTTTTAGTTTGCCAGTTACATTGCAGTTGGCGTTGCTGGATTCTGGAGTCCAGTAGAGTTCAGAAATATTGAAAGAAGTTGGGTCAAGCCCCACTGGCCAGGTATTCTGTTGTCGGTGGAATATTTTTGTAATAAATTAAGGCCAAAAGTGTGCACTGCATTTAGAGGTTATCCCCAAGACATGCCTGATTTTTTTTAATTTTGTAACTGATCTTTTAACTCTGTTTTGAACAGTGCCTGATTTCATAGTTTTTGGTGTCAGTAGTGGCTTTGTCTTTATAGAACTAAGATTCAACAAGGCCATCAGTTATTACTGCCTGGTGCTAACATATTTTTATTTCCCCCCAAAATATGTTTGTTGTGGTAACTTTACCAGAACCCAACTTTTGTTTTATTTCCTTATCAGGAAGTCTGTTCCTGTTCTTTTATGTTCTCATCATGGCTTTAAGGGACTCTTTTCTAATCGATCACTGAGTTCTGAACTTTTCATTTCAAAATGATTTGTTGTGATTTTTCCAGTGTAACAAATGTTTCTTGTCCCTACATGCAGAGTTTTTACTAGTAAATTAATTGAAAACAATTCGTCGTTTGTGTGTGTGTGTGTGTGTGTGTGTCACCTTGCACATGTCTGTTAGTGTGCATTATTCTAGTGCCATCTTATGTAATGCTGCTTTCCCCCTCCTCCCCGTTCATCCTAGCTGTCTGTACACCCCCTAAAATAGAGCTTGTGCCTCCCCCTGTTCCTCGTATCCAGTGTGGGTACATGGCTCTGGTTACAGTGGGCAGCCAGTGCTTCTTATTGCATGTGTGCAGTGGGCAGCGCCACACTTCCCCGCTGCCGGCGAACGGTGTCTGACTAGTGTGCTCCAGCCCAGCCTGTATACAGGGAGAGTATAAAAGTGTCAGAGACACACTGCCAACATGCCTAAGGTTGCAGTACCAGGTGAGTGTTTGCCAGTACCACCCAGAAAACCTTTCGCTGTCTATTCCAGACAGTTGTCATGTTGTGAACATTTCCTTGGTTAAATGTTTGTCCATTGAGTATGTTGGAGGACATTACAACATGCCCAATGTGACAAATTATAAATCTTTATTAATTATAAAAGATGTATTTTCTGCTACTGTATATTGAACTGTTCATTCTTTACTCCTTCCTAATACTGCTGCAGCTGTCATGAACATAACGTAATCGAGGAACATGGGGAACTGAAGGGAGCTCTTTGGTGGTGTTCCTTTTACACATCTGTTTACTGGCTTGCAGTCTTTGCTTAAACATCACTAACGTTTGCTCTTTAGTTTCTAAATGTCTCAGATCTTGAGTAAAGTAGGATTTTCTTTTGTGATTCTATTTTTGATGCAAATCATGTATACAATTCATATCCAATCTCATGTACCTTCTACACCCCAATATTTATTTTTATTCTAGTCATACATATTAATGCCATACTTGAGTCAGGTGGAAGAAGCATACTGATCTGATATGATCCAACAGATAGCACAGGGAGGGCGAGTCTGCCCATCTGCCCTTTTCCTGACAGTTTATTCATGGTGAGTGAAAAAAGAGAAGATGTGTTAGGGTTTCCCAAGCTGTTTCCAGTTTTAGATTTCAACAGTAACTGCTTCCCATGCAGGTTCTGCTTAAGGCATATAGAAATTTGAAATCAAGATGTCTGTTCACCATTTGATTCCATGTGACTATCAGGGCCAGCTAAAATTCTGCTGTTTTGCTTTTTTCCCTCTAAAACATCACCTTAGATATCAGATATTATATTAGATATTCCCTGTTGCACCCCTAGGTCTCGAGTCCTATTGATCTCAACATTTATTCTTCATTGTTCCCATACTACTGGACATAAGATGTAAGTGTAAATTTAGTCATGAATGAAATTAATACATATAAAATGAGGTAATGAGGGGGAAGTATGGATTCACCTATAGACCCATAGGGTTGGTTTCCCAGACAGGGATTAAGACTCGGACAACCCTTGATAACCAGCCTTAATCCCTGGCTGGAAAACTGACCCTTTGAGTCCAGGATTAATTTTAAACTTGGAACACACAGAATTCTGAATGGAAATTAGCCAGTAGAATGAAAGTCTAGTTCAGCACTAGATTTAAATCTTGTTTGGAAAACTTGCCCAAAGGGATTGTGATTCTCCATTAGAGAGAATTTTTCTTTCCAAAAATAAAACTAAACCTAGATTAAAGAATTTACCATTGTTGTTGTCCATTGATTTATTGACCGTGATTAAGTCTAGTCAAAGTCCTGGCAACACCCTGAGGGTGGACGATTAAGCCTAGACCTACTCTCTTTTTCAATTGAGAATCCTCTTTCAGAATGCTATGTAGCTTAGGACTAGGTTTAACAGCTGTCCAACTGTAGAGGTAGTGATTACATTTCTGTTTCCAGCGGGGACTGACGAGTCAGTCTAGGCTAAGATACAATTTGGGTCTGAAGAATCTTTCCAAATAATTCTTCATTATTTGCTAGGAAAACGCAGTTGTTTCTCAATACTGGAACTGAAAACAACCGCTCAGGCTGCATTAGTTTCTCAGTCTCTTGATGAGTTAAGCTGATAAAACACATACTTTAAGTAATATGGACAAATAAAGACTCTTCAGGCTGGCCATCAGTGCTTTCCCAAATGCTCCACAGGAGGAATTCATCATCACACAGTGCATGAGTGAAGAGTTCAACAAACTTCAGCATAATCAGCATTTTACTCTATCCATTAACTCATCATATACTGTTCAACCAATGAAGCTTACAGTGTTATTTTCATCTCTAAAATAAGGCCAACTGCTAATAATGACTGAAAGCTAGTAGGATGCAGTTAGCCTTGTGCAATTTAGGTTGTACTGACTGGTGCCCACTAGCGTGCATTAATCATTTTGGTGAAATTCCTGTTAAGTTTCGTGCCACCATTACACACTTGTACAAATCAGCAGACTTAGCTTTGCACAGAACTGGAATAGGTCCACTAATATTAATATTACAGAGGCTACAAAAGCAGCTGGGTATGTTGCCGTACCCACGCTAGAGCCGTTGGAGCTAACAGCCAAATGACTGGAATAGGTTATCAGTCAACAGTGTCACCAGGATTTGAAAAAATAGAAACACTTCGGTTGAGAGAAAGCTGAGGAGGCATGACCCGCACAAGGCCACATCCTGTATACTGAGCTCGAAACAAATGCATTTATAGGGCTAGGGTTTCAGTAGTAGCATCCAATGGAATTTGATGCAAATTTTGGTCTCCAGTGTAACTTGATTAAATTGCTGTTGGTCTTGTTTAGTGTTACAAGCAGTTCAAGCAAGACATCTGTCTCTAATAGACTTTAACTCAGTGGATTGCTGGGAATCACAGTTGCAAACAAATAATCTGTAATGCTTTTGATTCCTTTCTAATGAAAAAGCAACTTCTAAGATGAATCAGGTCAATTTAGAGTTTAGATACTCTTCCCAAACCCGAACCTGGCCTGAGCCTAGCCTGGCTGGCATCAAGCATTTGTGTGTGCTTGGAGAGCGCAGAGTATCAGTTTACGAACACACCCACAGTTGTGAACGGGTGTTATAACGACCTACCTATTTTAAAAATGTTGGATTTAAATCGGGCCCAGGCTGATAATTACAGTTAATTTGTCGGGCCGGGCTGGGCTTGGACACAAGGTGCATGGGCTTGGGTAGAGTCGGGTTTCATTTTTTTGGGCCCGATCTCACGAGTTTTCTTGATGCCCTCACAATATACAATCTATTCAAAAACATTCTGTGATCACACCTTTTTTATTGTGCTAGGA
>JBBKCR010000016.1:12633067-12644406 GCA_037577295.1 Ladigesia roloffi
TTCACACAAGTATCAGGTGCAGCCACAGCACGTGACCAGCCGGCTAACCTAAATGCTTCAAAATCGAAGACTTCTTAGAAAACAAAACAGACAGGCAGACAAATCATAACAAACGCCCCCATGGTCGTTACAGCTATATTACATTGAGCTTTATTATGATTACAGTAGGCCCCCTGCTTATTGTGGTGGTTACTTTCCAAGAGCACCTGCATATAGTGGAAAAATCTATTTTTGTAGTGTAAACCCTAAATATGCCACCAAATACGCTTCCAAAACACTTAATTTCATTTTTAACTCAGCTTAATACATTACTATTTAGAGAAAATTTAAAGATAATCACATATTCGTGCTGTACAGTGTACACTGAACTCCTGCAGTGCTAGAATGTAAATACCGATATTACCCATTTATAGACTGTACTCTAATTAATGCACAGGTGTTTTTTTGGAATGCGCTGTTGTTTTCTTTGGTATAAGAAGGTAAATACAATAATAAATTCATTTAATTTACTGTAGGGCTTTAAGTAGAATTAAAATTAAAAACACTAGGACACTCAAGACGCTCCACGGGGGAACTAAACATTAGACTAAAACCGTCACCAGTGATCCGCATTAATGTTATATCTATGATTATATTATGAACCTTATTGTTACCTCAAATACAAGTACACAGAGAAATTTCAGGTTCCACAGAGAATATATTGTGCAATAGACATAAGGTGTAGTGTGACATTCAGAACAGTGTGTGTGTATACAGTCCTTAAAATTAAATGTCAGTGCAGTATGCATTCGTAACGGTTCATGGGTGACTTTCAGTCTGTGAATAATATGGTGGTGCATGTATATAATCCAGTATACACAGTTTGTGTGATGTTGAGGAAGTGAGAAGTTTAACTTATTTCCTCATTAAAGTATAAATTGAGCACTGGTTTACTTTAATCTATTCTATTTATTTGTCACTGTTTTCTAACATTCACTTACCTAGGACTTGTACTTTCATATGTGCTAGAACTGGTGCCATGAGGCAAAGTTGCATTATGCTTTTTTCACCATCTCAATTCTTTAAATAATCCCCAACACAAGCAAAACGATCTGATTGTCCAAAGAATGAGGAGACTTCAGTAAGATTGGTGAAGCATGTGACCCTTCATTTATTGTGTTAGCGTGTGCTTAAGTCTTGTGTGTCTGTTTCAAAAGGCCTGTTTGAAGTTAGAGCAGCAGAATACCTCGCCTCCTCTCCTGAACCAGAACCCAGCGGAGTCAACAAATTCCTCAAGGGACTCGGTAAGATATTCACCTCTACCGAAAAGAGAAAACTGTTTGTATTCCTCTTTTCCTCGCGTTGACAGTTTGTTGTGCTTTCAGGGAACAAGATGAAGTTCTTACAGAAGAAGTGAGGGATTGCGTAAGCAGAGAAAAAGTCTAGTGTGGTGAGCCAAGTGACAAAATCTGTGTTTGTGCTTCGAGGAGGGCTGTGATTCAGAGATCACTGCAGTGATCCTTCTCTTTGTCGTGTGGAGATGAGGTCAAGCCTGGACTGGGCCTGTTCCACCCTGAAAACGCTCCTGCTGAGAGTGCCTGTGCAGTTGCATTTGGTTGAAAAACTGGAAATGGATTTTTGTAAACAAGCAACAAAGAAGGACTAAATTAGAGCTGAGAGGAAAGGGAGGAGTGTGTGTCATGTTGTTTAAAGCCGGAGGCTTTGTGTTAATTTCTGTAAGAATGGGGCTAATGAAGTAGTTCGTTTTACACTAACCCTGACTTTTTTTTTTTTTTTTGTCTGTTCTGTAACTCAGAAAACAAAACTGTTTTATAGTAATTCTGGAAGGTATTTCCATTACACCCAAAAGCTTTCCAAATGAGAACGAAGTATTTCAAATGTAACTATAATTAAAACGAAGAGGTGTTTCTCATCTCCAGATGTTATGTATTTATAATTCCTCTGAGGCACACTGATTATGCTTCTTAAAAAGTTTTTGTAAGTGTTTAATCTTGTATCTTTGTTTTTTTTTTTTTACAAATTAAATGTTTAGATTCTGCAAAGACACTTTTAAAAAATACTTTTACATTTTGTACAGTTTTATATGTGTGTTTTGTATAACCACAAAGTGTTCTGTGTTTCAAATAAATGCCTTCATATTAAATAGTTTTGAAAATAATTAAATGAATATGATCTATTAGCAGTGCACTTTTTTCCATGTGTGAATTATGAGTATTTATTATTAGTAATTTCTAGTATTTTCAAATGCTAGTGAATGAACAAAAATAAACACAAATAAACCACTTGTTCCCTAAATAACTGATTAATTGAATTGTGTGCCCTATCCTGCTCCTGCCACCCTGCAGTTTAGCTCAAATCTGACACACCTAATCCGGGTGTGTTGAATCTCCAGGACTTGGATTGCTCTTCACGCTGGTCTGACTCACGACTGTGTGACTGTGCATCATCATGTTTACTGATGACACAATAGTGGTGGCTTTGATCAGTGAGAGCAATGAGGCAGTTTACAGAATAAGGAAACCATGGAAATGCTATACTACATTAGGGAAACCATTTAAGCAAGTGTGTTAATGATTTGTACATTTTCTGGTTTTTATAATTTCTCAAAGATTTTTGTATTAATTTTTAAAGTCATACGTTTGTGCCAGCCGAAAGCTATTGGTAATGAATCTAATTTCTATCACTTGAATGTGTTTAAATTACAATCTAAATTGTGTTCTATAATGTTACATATGTACATTTGTCTTGCTTTATTCATTAGTCATTCTGTATTATACTTTTTGCTTCTTGATTATAAAATCAGATCACTAGTAGATACTTTACTACATGGGGAAGCCTGATTTGATGAGGGAGATCTCAGTCAGGATCAGGTTTTCCATCACAGAAGCCCCCAGGGCTGACTGCTCAGTGTACGTCTGTTCATGCTGCTGATTCATGACAGTGCAGCAATGCATCATCAAGTTTTGTGATGACACTGCTGTGTACTTATCTGCTCTAATCAAGCAGCGTGTCACTTCTCGTCCCCTCTGGGCATCGGGCACTGCTCGTCTTGCACCCCTGTTACTCAGAAAGAGAGGAGCGTCGTCTGAAGACCCTTCACTTCAAGGACCTGTAGTTATTGCATAGTAATATCTTTTTCCCTTACATTTATTTATGTATTTATTTATTTTTGCCTTTGGGCACTTACCCACTTTACTCCATGTTGTCCTTACTTAAGATGTGTGACTTAGCTGGCAGTAACTTGGTTAAACAGTGGATGTTGATTTAACTATAGATTTTCAGGTTTGAAGATCCAGCCTACCTAAGCTTTAATGTAAGTCACTCTGGATAAGAGCATCTGCTGAATACCGTGAATGTAAATGGAGGGTTTGATTTGTGAGAATGGCAAGATGGCATTTCAGAGAGGAAATAAAACACCTTACAGAGTTGTCCATAAACAACAAAATGTCTCTTAATGCAGACAACAAAAAAGATGGGGTTTTTTAACTTTAGGAGAGCACATCGTGGTCCCCTGAACTTCGCTGCCTCTGTGGACTGGAGATCATCCAAGGAAGTTCCTCAGAGTTCACAGAGAACCTCACATGGACCCTCAACGTTAGAATGCTTGCCAAGAAAGTCTATCTCCACGTCATGCTAAGACGACCCCGAACAGCTCCATCATGTTCTGCTTTGGCCATCACACCTCCTCTGGCAGAGAGAACCACCGAAAATATAATCTGAGTCTCCCTCACCACACGCTATGTTGGGCATGACCCGAAGATTATGTGGGGTATAAATGTACGCTAATTTGCATATTATGTCATTATGAGGTTTATGCACCAACAGTCTCATCAAATCATTTGATCCAGTCCTGATACACATCCTAATTTTTAAATAAACCAAGCCGCCATTATAATCGTTATTTCCGAGCCCTATTTAATTGAGCAGTTTGAAGTGTCAGGGTACTGGCGCTGCGGAGCTATGCTGCTCGGAATGTCCATGGGAGAATAAAGTAATAGGACAGTGGGGGCATGGTGAACCGTTTTTGGCTAATAACTCCGGATAGCTGTTGTCGATTATGGCAAATGAGGGGTCGTTGGAAAGGTCTTCCCAAGCCCTATCTAACTTTGAAGTTTGATGGGGATGGTGCTTTTCTCACAGAGCCATACTGCTTTTAATGTCCTTTGACTGCCTTCGCACCAAAGACACGAAGCTCGTTTGTACTGCGATTTACTCAAAACTTCGATCAGGAAAAGGATTTAATATTGGTCTTAAATCGAAGTACTACATGTCTGCTGATTAGTGGTAGGGAATACAAATGCATATTTCATGATATTTGTAACTACATTCTATTTTCTTTAAGATGTCACAATGATTTTGGCTCTTAGATGGTTAACTGTCACCATGCCATTCCCTTATTTCGAGGAAGAAACACTGTTCCAACTCCGTCACATCGGCCCCAACTTGGAATAGCATGCATGTTTGCAGTTTTAGGCTACGCCTTGTTGTTCATTCGTTATTCTCATTTTTCCAACGAAAATATGGCCCGTAGAAATGAGTGGTTCAAACTTCTGAATGATGATGCCATCCACTCTAGATGTTAGAGTGTGAGAACCAAAAAGATCCAGTGTAAACTTATTTAAAAGTTAACATCCACATTTTAATCCATGTAAAACCTTAATTTGAAAACAAATAAGAGAGATGACATTGTGGCAGTGAAATCTGCTTCCTAAATGTTCTTGAATACACTTCTAGTATATAGAGAGAGAACTATATACCAAAGTTGAATACCGCAACCTGAAAACCTTTTAAACCATTACTGTGTTTTTACAGTGTTTTACGGAGAGAAACACAGAAATAGAGACAGACAGAGAAGCATAGAATGGCACACACAAGGGTATAACAGGGTAGAGAGGGCATTTGGTGATTGGATGAGAAAAAGAGAGAGAGAGAGAGAGAGAGTAAAAAGAGGAGTATAGATTGATAGAGTGTTGACTGTTGTCTTGGCCTGCACATGAGTGACCACTTTGTTAGGAACACTAACTTAGCCATTTCAGTCAAAGTGTTCCCGTTCAGCCTGTGCCAAAGTTACGAGGCCTCATCAAGAAGAAGGGGGACATTATAGGTCAGACAACTGCTGCACTTAAGCAAGCACACTTTTTCTCTGCAGAAATAGAGTCTAGTTTGTGTATTGCTGCTGCTATCATCTTTGGGAATTTTTACAAAATAAAATACTACTGTTGCTTTTTACTCCATTTCAGCTTTATTGTCATTGAACAGGGTGCAACAAAAATGGCTCACAATTTTAACTAAATAAAACTCTAAAGATGTTGGAGATTTAAATATAGACAAAATGTAAAATACACAAAATACATTGTAAATAGATATTAAATATACAATATACACACTTCAGAAATAGACAAACATTTGGTGGCAGAAATACTGTATTTCGCAATACTGCACATGGCCCCCTGAGTCAACAGTGATGAGGATATGTACATATAAGGTGGAATAAACATACGGCCGTAAAACATTATGTGGCCAGTATTGCAAACAACTGAGCATAATGAATGTGTGAATTCATGTCTGCTTACATAGATGCAAGTGTCAGAGGGTATCAACATACTCAGAGGTAAAAACTCTGAAGTATATTTAACTATGATATGATTGATTTTAATAAAACGTCTGCTGAGGGGCAGAATCTGAAACAAAGGATGTCAAGGGTGGGAAGCATGCAGGAAGAGCTAAATAGTTTTGTCTAGTGAGGGCAGTGCACAGGCAGTGGGTTTCTGTGTGGTGTTGGTAACTTTCTGGAGAGCTCTCCAGTCCACTACTGAGCATCTGACAGGCGGAGATGCAGTATTTCATCACACTCTCTATGGATCAGAAGTACAAAGACAGCAGTAAATTCCCCTGAGGATCCTCAAGAAAAAGAGAAGCTTTGAATAGTACTGTGTTGATAGTCAGCAATGGGTTATCGAGAAATCTGAAGACAGGAACCCTTTCCACACAGTCCCCTTTGATGTATACTACATTGGGTTTTAAGCTATTCATATTGAAGTATATTATTATTGTTTGTTTTTGTTTTTTTTGGGAAGTTTAAAGTGCTAAGAAACCAGTTGGCCTGGGGTGCCTGTGTTAAAAGCCTGAAGTGAAGATCATCCTAACATAGTTTCTCTGATGGTGGGAGGGTACAGTGTGAAGAGCAGTGGTGGTGGTGTCCTCTGTAAGCCTTTCTGATCTTTAGGTAAACTGGTATGGGTCAAACATGGGTGGGAATCCAGCTTTGATGTGGCGCAGAACCAGCTTCTCAAAGCTCTTCATTATGAGGGCTGTAAGTGCAACTGGACAGTAGTCATTGAGATGGGTAATGATAATGACAGTTTTTTGGAGTGATTTTGTCAGACACAGTTGGGTGTTGAAGTTCCACAGGGACAGGCTGAAGATCTTTGAAGATCTGGGAGAGATGGTCAGCACATTATTTCATCCCTCCTATCCTGACTCACCATGAGGGCTGACCGCTTTCCTAGGGTAAATATGATTTACTCTGTAGCTAGAATACCGTGTCTGACTCAATAATTTATTTCCTCTCTCTTTATGCTTTTTGTTGGGTCACACACCCCACATACACACACACACAACTAGACAAACATATTGGGACTCCTGACCATTACATTAAGAGGGACATTGCATTCAGATCCATAGACTTTAATATGGAGTTGGTCCCGTTTTTCACATAGTAGTTTCTACTATTCTTAAATGACTTTCCAAAAGATTTTGGAGAGTTTTTGTAGGAATTCATTAATTCTGTAGAACACTTATGTGAACAGGCACTGAATTTGCTCGCACTCTCTGTTCCAGTTCACCCAAAAGGTGTTGGATGGGGTCGAGGTCAGGGCTGTGTGCGGGCCATTCAAGTTCTAACACACCAAACTCAATACAATGGTAAAAATGAACGCCATAAATGGTCTGACGTTATCCAGCCTCCACGCCAGCAGGTGGCACTAACACATCAAAACAATCACATACACAATAGGAGGAAGACAGGCGGAAGCTGGTGGAGCCTTTCCTCTGCAGGACCAGCATGGCTGGAACGTCTTCAGTAGCAGGAGAGGTCTTTGTGGACGCTCTGCCGTATTTTGATCAGGGATATGATGCTCCGGGAGTCCGAGAAGCTGTGAGTTGAATGCCTGTGAAAGTTGTGTCCAGAGAATGTTTGTTATTATGTTTTAGGTGATGTGAAATGTTTCAGCTCTCTGAGTGTTGGAGGCGCGTCTGTTTTCTAACACACAAAAGTTATTAATGTATACTTATATGCTGTAGTTGTGTATATGTGAGTGTTTTTGTGCGAGTGTGGTTTTGTGTACACGTGTTTGTGTGTGACTTGTGTGTACGTTTGGGTGTGTATTTTTGTGTACGTTTCTGTGTGTGTGTGTTTTTGTGTATACGTTTCTGTGTGAGAATTTGTCTGCATTAACTGGTTAACTGGAAATCCCGCATAAACTTTATACTAATGATAAAGACCAACTAAGAGTCTCTTCAAAATAGCCACCTTTGCTCTGATTACTGATTTGCACACAAGTGTTTACTGCTTAATACCTCTGGGAACTCCTTCAAGACTGTTGGAAAACCATTTCAGGTGATTACCTCTTGAACCTAATCGAGAGAATGCCAAGAGTGTGCCAAGCAGTAATCAGAGCAAAGACCAATGTAAATGAGATGCGTTTATGATTTTTAAGTGTATTGTACAATGCTACCGTTAGATACAGCACATGCTGGTTTGGCTCAGAAAAATACATACTTCATTTAAAAGCCAAAAACTTGAAAGGAGCAGGTAGTTATGCAAAACAGTTTCTCTCCCACTGCACAGAAAATAACTTATGAGCTAAATCTCAGGCAGTTCTCTTAACATTTACTATTTCTACATAACTTTTATTTCTTTTGATTAAGACAATGTAATTTCAGCGAATTTTACTACACTTTTTAATATGAATAAAATTGTTAGCGCTTTAGCAATTAGTTGACTATTACATTTGAAGAGTGCTAGACTAATGTAAACACATGGAGGTACTCCAGGAGCATGGCAGGAAACCACAGATCTATAAATTATAAACACTTGATAAGTGTTTACTAGTTGTCTTAAATTTTAGTGTGGTTTTTGGCACTTTCTTTTCGTTGGTAGTAGTTTGTCACACCTTCCCCCTGCTTCCAGGGATGAAGAGCTGGTGGGGTAAGGCCAGTTATAAATTAGTAAAGTTTTATTGGTGACTTTTCAGTTTGTGAATATCTAGAGTGTGGAAGGACTGATATTGGGTTGGTCATTTGCTCATGGTAATAATCATTAAATCCTCCATTAACTCATACACTTTTTGCCTTCAGGCTGCAGCTCTGGTGGAGGAGGAGACACGGCGATACAGACCTACAAAGAATTACCTAAGTTACCTGCCAACACCAGACTTCTCTGCTTTTGAAGTAGGTATTCAAGATGTGCCTCTATTTTACTGACTGCAATAAAAACTAGCATGAGCCAGCATATTATTTTTGCATCATGAATATTTTCAGTAATCAGAATAAGTCTGAATAGTTTTTGTTGTCCCTCCAAAGACTGAGATCATGAGGAATGAGTTTGAAAGGCTTGCTGCCCGTCAGCCCTTGGAGTTGCTCAGCATGAAGAGGTAGGTATGCTTGTTAGATACATCTTTGTTGTTAGACTTTGCTTGTGAGTGTGATTGTAGTTTGTCCAGAATTAGTCTCTAAGCCCCACTGGTTATATTCTACCACATATACACTGATGTCATGAAATAATTTGAATAATATTATGTAATTTGTAAATTTGAACAGGAAAATGCAGACTTGTAGCTCGTTAGTTCTACATTTGATATTCAGAAAGCTTCATTGATCCTGGAGGAAATTGCAAGAACAATATCAAATATGAAGTTTAGACTCTTAAGAAAATGTTAATGACCTTGAAGTTAAGTGAACTCCTAATAACACAAATAGTGGTTATTTTATTGCACATAGCATAGATCAGTAGTAGATATGAAGTAATACTGACATAATTGCACATAATCATGTTTTAGCACCCACTATGAATAGTGCATGGTATTGCACATGGAAGACTATTGCACTATAATCATTATTTAACCTCAAGAAGATATTGTAAAACTGAAGTTGCATTAGGTTATTGCACAGATTGTCTGGATGTGTGACAGTAAGTGTTTACTCTGCTGTACCCATTAATTCGGCAGGATAACTGCCATTTATTTCAAACTTGATCTTTGGGATCTCGCTGCTTAGTAATGGACTGTGTTTATGTGCATAACTACAGATATGAGTTACCAGCACCATCATCCGGACAAAAGAATGACATCACAGCGTGGCAGGATTGTGTGAATAACTCCATGGCCCAGCTGGAACACCAGGCAGTGCGTATAGAAAACCTCGAACTAATGGCAGAGTACGGAACCAACGCCTGGAAAGTGTCCAATGAGTATGTATCACAGTGCAGCTTTTGTTGAAGCTGATTCTACACTTTTTACAGTAGGTCAATCATTTGTTTATGCTGATTCCCTGTCCTGTGTGTTAAACAGTAACTTGGCCTTAATGATTGAAAATGCACAGAAGGAACTACAGAAAGTTAGGTAAGTAACTTGAAATATATGTGACCAATTAATGGTTAGATTTATTAGAATGCAGTACTGGCAGAAATTTAATAGGGTTGATAAAGGGTACACATTAAGGGTGGGGCCGAAAACGATATTCGGAAAAACACAAATAACGTGTTTTTTACGAATACAGTATTCAGACAAATACTTTTTAAAAAAATGTATTCGGGGCACATGATTGGAATATTCCACAGTGCTGCAGATAATAAATAACCGTGATCTGGTGCTGCTACTCCAGAGCAATACTTTGAAGACTAGAGACAAGCTGTGTGTGCAGCTGGACATTGGCAATTGGTGCATCTTAACATGACTGGATACTTTTGAATATACAGTCAGAAGAAATGTGAATTCCCACATTTACTATCGACATCATATTTACATGTTGGAGTTCAACAAATGGACTGTAATAACATTGGGAAATTGCATCTCAAGACTGTTGTTTTATATGCATTTGCTCCTATAATGTTTGTTTAGTGATACGGATACATTATTTCTTTTAGATTATTATTAATTATTCATTGTTTCAGAAAACAGATTCAAGACTTGAACTGGCAGCGCAAGAATGATCAGCTAACAGGAGGAGGCAAACTACGAGAGCTTGAGTCAACGTCAGTTTTTTTGTTTGTTTGGGTTTATTTTAAAAACATTTTGATACATGCATGTATATAGAAACATTTGAATAATCTCTCCTCTTGCTAAAGCACACAGTGACAACTGTCTTGTTTATATTTAACAGCTGGGTGTCCCTTGTGAGTAAAAATTACGAGATTGAGCGTGCCATCGTGCACCTGGAGAACAACATCGCACAGCTGAGACAGCAGCAGGGAGAGGAAAATAAAGAGAACATCCGGCAGGATTTCTAGCAAGTTAAACGCTAGAAAACACCCTGGAATAACTGATGAACACTCTGTTAGAGGGGAAAAAAACATTTAAGAGAATGGCACAGAGTGTGAAGTGAGCAGTGGAAATGGCATTCGAACACCTGAGGTGTAACCGTTTTTAAAGCTTGGTATCTGAGTCCTGTAAGCTTTTTTTTTCTCGTAGTTTGTATGTTTTGTTTTTCTATAAGTTCAAATAAATCTCATTTTTTAGGGAATAAAATATTTTAAAATGTTTACTGCTATGGTCTAAATTCATTAGTAGAAGGTCTGAAATACTAGGCAGAACCATTGGTACATATTTAGAAAAGGAATGGCTTTTTTGTGGTGATGAATAAAAATGCACATGGCATGACTCTGAATAAGACTAGTTGCCTAACATTACAGGAGAGCCAGCATTATAATCAACTTGCGTAATGTAAAAATATTACATTGTGTAATTTAACATTGTAAATTTCAGCTGTAATAGGGTTTTTTTTTTTTTATTAGAAAAGGCCTTCTTTAGCTTTGGGGAGAAAGTGTATTTTCTGCAGGCTTAGCATGATTAATAGTTAGGATACATGAGGCATGGACTATGAAAGTGCTAAAGAGATTCAATTTTGAGGAACTATGATTAGACCCTTAATAATTAAAAACTCTTACAGGCTCCTAGGCCACTTTAGTTTCTTGGCAGAAGCAGAAATCGACTCCCTCAGTTTGCTGGTGGTAGTCTCAGTGTCTTATGGGTGTGTGTGTGTGTGTATATATATACAGTGGGGAAAAAAAGTATTTAGTCAGCCACCGATTGTGCAAGTTCTCCCACTTAAAATGATGGCAG
>JBBKCR010000016.1:12662693-12685589 GCA_037577295.1 Ladigesia roloffi
ACGTATCAATTGCATGCTTAAAATAACATAAAGGTTAAAGCCCCGCCCATTTCAAGACAACCCAGACCCACTTCCTGATTAAACTCCGCCCACTTCCTGTATAGGCCCCGCCCAGTCCGAGTACAGATACAGATACAGATCATTAATCTGGTAAACAGATACAGATACAGATAATGCTGTACTCGCTCATCCCTAATTCCTTCTATCTGACTATCCATCTTTCTATCTATCTATTTCTCTATCTATCTATCAGCTCTGCATGCTATCACATTTCCTTCAGGAAATGCAAACTTTGTCTAGTGTTACATTTATTCTCTCTCCTATGGCAGAATAAAAGAAGCAACAGAAACACACAAGAAGGTTGAGCATGAGATTAAGATTGCTGTCTTTACCCTTATCAACGAAATCAACAAGAAGGGCAAGTCTCTTCTTCAGCAGCTGGAGGTGTGTTGGCAGCAATGCAATTTTATGCTTTTTTTTCTGTTCCTTATTCCTCATGTGGTGCCTTGATCAGTATTAAATTTTGCTCATGTGTCAGTTAGCCCCCTCATAATTTTTACTTACTCATTATTTTGTGTATATATAAATGTATATAAATAAACACACAAAAAGTAATCTCACACATTTAAAATAATTTTTATTGAGATGTATTCCTATGGGGATTTTTTTTCTTTCCTCAATTCAGTGCTTGTGTTATTGTTGACTCTGGCATTCATCTGTTTCAGAGTGTGACAAAGGAGCGCACCATAAAACTATACAACCAGCAGCGGGATATTACATCTATGGCACAGCAGATCCTACACGTGCTGCGTTTCACACACTGGGCCATCAACAATGGTAGCAGCACAGCACTGCTCTACAGCAAGAGGCTGGTGAGACACCCTAATACCTGCTCTGCCTTAATGGAGTTGGACTGCAGCTATGACCCAGCTTTAAGCCTTGGACTAAATTACTCCTTTGAATGTCCTTATTTACGTCACAGCTAAACTTAAGTGTCCAAAAGGCAAACCCTTCTAAGGCTGTGTTTAGACTGAAGGCCTTAGAGTTAGATCATTAAAAGTCTGGGTTTGGTTATTTTCTTTTTCTCATTTGGTTGCATTTCTGCATTTACACGTTTTGCAATTAAATCTGTTCAATTTTTGTCCATGAAACTGGTGGTATCCTCTGGATTGGGTAGAGGTGTCCCACTCAGCAGTGGTGTCAATTAATATTTTACAGCATTAAAATCCCATTACCTGTCTAGAGTCGTATCACTCGCAGTTAGAGCTGAATCCAGAGTCTCCCTAGTCATCACTCACTCATTGTCCACCTTAGGCCTGTCATGATAAACAATAAATCAGTTAAGTGCATGATAATTAAAATGAGTGATAATTTCTCCTTTTTTTCTATATCAAAAACTCTTACGGACTTCACTGTGGTGCAGTGGTCTCTACCACCCCCTCTCGTTCCCTTAGGGTAATGAGGCATGAACTCTCCTGTCATTAGGCTCTCCTAGCCTAATTGCTAGCTCTCGTGCCAAGAGAGAAAATGCTAATGTTAGCTGAGATTCGGAGATGGAATTGGTGTCAAAGCCGAACACGACAGCTTCAGTGTGGGAGCACTTTGGATTTAAACTGAATGGACATGGTAAACCATCGTGCTAGCTGGTATGTCACATTTGTGGTAAAACAGTAGCAAGAGCAGGGGTGAACAAACTGAAACTAAGCCCCGCAGGCCACGTGCCGATGGTCTTTTTAATCCGGCACGACAATGATCGGTGTCTCGTCTTGGGCGTTTAAATCATGGTGTGGGGCCGGGCAGGACGGGCACGCAGTATGAAGTTACTCAAATTAGGTACGCATTTAAGCTGTGAATACCGGCTGTCCCACTTACAGGACGGGAAGTTATTTTTTAAATTTATTATTTTTTTTTTTCAGAGATCTGGCCATATGAGCCAATCCATTGGAAAACCCCTCAAAAAAACTTACTGCGTGCTCGGCTCTCTCCGCTCCCGCACGGCTCTTGGTTTATTATCATCTGTAGAATCATATTTTAGCCAAACTTGGCTAATATTAATGCTTTGTGTTTTGATAAGCCCCTAGTTTGTTTTATAATTGATTTTTTTTATAATGTTTGTAAGTGACACGATCCAGGTCTCACACTGAATGTTTCCTGCCATCATTTTACATTTACATAAATACTTACTAAATATTCTTATCAATATCCATGTATTGCCCAGCCCCGAGCAAGAGAATCTTTAGCTCAGCTGGACACATTGCTACTCCTGAGAGATCCTGCCTTAAGCCACACAATGTAAACCTATGTTGACTATCTTACAATGTCTTCCAGTCCCAGGGTTATATGTCCTTTAGAAGTCAAGGTTTATGTATCTGTAAAAGGGTGCATTTGCATTATTATGTCATTATCATGACATCAGTTAAAAAAAAGGACACAACGACAATACTATCGTTTATCGCAATAATTTCTGGGACAATTTATCATCCAGCAAAGTTTATCGTTACAGGCCTAGTCCACCTTACTCATTATAACTTATTAGCCATTTAAGTGGAATAAAGGATTTGCTTAATATTTCCTCCATATCATGAGCTTGATTGGGAGAATGTCAAGATATGTTTTCTAAATTGAGTTTTAAATGTAGTCATGTTAGTCAGAATGAGAATTCTGAGATTCCTATTAATTGGCTCCTTACTGTATCTTTCAGTGACCTCTATACATTTTCTTAAACAAGTTCACAGCTCATAGTTCTAAAAAGATATGCATTGATTATGCTGTTATGTGTACATATTGTGCCTAATTTGTTTTTATTTTTGCAGATCACGTACCAGCTGCGCCATATTCTTAAAGTTCCCCTCGAACCCATACCTCAGGCCAACGGGGCTGTCCGTTTCTTCTGTGACCCCACGTTTTGGGCCAAGAATGTAGTCAACCTTGGTAACTAGACCTATTTTTCAATGATTAATATAATGACTGTAAGAAAGACTGATTTGGTACATGCAATAGAAATATGTTAGAGCATTTTTCAAGTTTGGAGAGTGAGGATTGATGGTGGTACTATGGGGTCCTATGGGGTTAAGAAAGTTAAGAACAAGCTCTGTGATTTTAACAGATCAGACCATAATATTTAGACCAGATATACATGTATAACCATAGTTATTTATGAAGTCATATTTCGCATTCGGTTGCTTGCTCCTTGTTCGTTTTTATATCAGGCCAGGAAGCTTGCAGGCCCAGGCATTGAACTCTGCTCATCCACAGCAGGGATGGAGATGGTACCAGTAAGCCACAGAGTATGGCTTGAGAGAGAATGTCTGTGGAGAATATTTGACAGATAAATCAAAAAAGAGAAAGAAACATACAAATGAGGAAAAAATAAAAGGGAAAGCAGCAAACCAGAGAAGAGAGGAAAAAAACAGGAACAGAGCACCCAGAAGTAATAGGGAGGAAAATCTAACCAGAAAAAGCAAAAAATATTAGAACAGCAAAAAAGAAAAGATATTAAACGAAAGAACCTGGTGAATAACAAAGAAGATGGAAGGCGAGCTCAGCTAAAATACTAAGTAAGCCCTAACTACGGAGAGAGAGAGAGGGGAAGAGAAACTAAACAAGGAACTAGCTGTTAACTAGGGAGAGAGAGAACTGAGAAAAGAACTAAATGAGAACGAACATTGGGGCAAAGTCGACTTACGACAAAGCAATGGGAGAACTGAGGAAAGGTGTATATAATTAGGTGTTTTTTTGCTACAGTACTCTAATGAATACTAAAATGAATGAACGGGTAAACAACAAATGTGAGCATCTGCGTCTCAGTCGTGGGTCTGGTGTCAGGGAGGTTCTGCGCTCAGGGGTATGTGTCTTCTGTGTTGTTCCGTGGGGACATTCGGTGTTTGCGAGCAGAGGTCTGTGTGTCGCATGGACGTGGTTCTGGGCAGAGGGTTATAAGGGAGGACCGAACAAACCTAAGGGAAAGCAGTAAATACTTCCCCCATGTGGACAACTGGGGTGTTACAAGAAGAAATGCAAACAGTTTAAAAGTTTAATAATTTGTGATAATTTTGGCTTTTTCTAAGATCCTGTATCAGTCTGTTGTTAGATCAACGCACCCCTAATATAAACAGTACATTTGCAAGGGTTTGTGTTTTCCTGGTCAAACTACATTTTGATTGAATAAATGCTCATGCTCTTCAGAGAACACACTTCTTCTTCTAATGAACAATTGCTGTGCATTTGATGACTTGTATAATAAAACATGTATTGGAGTATTATACATAAAATGTTACATTAAGCTCAGAAACAAGCAGAAATTTTGTGTCCCTAAGCTTTGCATATGGCCGTAAATATGAAATGAATGTATATTGATGCTTTCATCAAGCTTAGTTAGTTCCAATTAAGAAAGACCAGTAAGACAAATGAGACAAATAATCTTGTTTATTTCAGAGCAGTAGTCTTTACTCAGCCTTATTTAGACTTAAGCCTTGGCCTGTCTGCTCTTCCTCAGGTAATCTGGTGATTGAAAAGGTGCCCCCACCAGCTCCACCTCCTCCAAACATGATGGTTGGGCAGCAGGTCTCCCCTGGACACAATGCTCCTGGGAAGCACCCTGGGCAAATCAACCTTGCACAGCTTCGACTGCAGCACATGCAGCAGGCCGCTTATGCACAGAAGCAGCATCACCAGCAACAGCATCAACAACAGATCCAGCAGCAAATGCGCATTGCCTCACAGTTGTCTCAGCACCCTAGACAGGGAGGGCCAAATCAGATGCTGCAGCAACAGGTGGTGAGGGGCATATATATATGTGTGCGTGTGCGTGTGCGTGTGCGTGTGCGCGTGCGCGTGTGCGTGTGTGTGTGCACTTGAGGAGTGTGGAAAGAGAATTTTTTTATTTTAGTGGTATGGTTGGTGACTATATGACTAAATGAAATGCCTTTTTAAAGCAGAGGCTGAAAAACTCAGATATTATTCTCAACTAAAGTTACTGACGGTCAAAAAAGTGTTTATTGGTTCATTTGTATTTCCTTTGTTTTAGCCGCCGAGGCTCATTAGCATGCAGGCGCTGCAAAGGGAGGGGGTTAATGGTTCTGCCCATATGTACCCCCCTACACACCACCTGCGCATGACGTCCTCTCAGAGCCGCATGCCCGTGGCTCAACCCCGTCTCAATGGGCAGCCGTATCCCATGATGCAACCGCAGCTCCAGAGACGGGTCAGTAACCTTTGTTTTACAATAGATAGCTGACCAGAATTAAAGCTTTAAAATTAAACTTTCCAGTTGAAGGGTTGGAATGTGCTGCTCTTATACTATGAACAGATACATGTTTTTATGACAAATGTCAGTTTAGAGATCAGTTAAGCTGTTTCATTTGTAATAAGAGATTATATAGGGAGAGAGCTGTACCGCATTCAGTAAATGCATAATTTGTGTCTTGTATCTGTTATTGAATTCTTGATTTGTTGTTGTAGTCTATTCTTTTGTAATGTCAAGGAAATTATATAAGTAGTAATTGACTGTAAAAGATGGAACAGATAGACCCTGGATTGACAACCCTTGCTTTTAAAATGAGCAAACATTAAGATGCTGAGTTGAATGTCGCTGTTCTTGAAAGAAAAATTAGCAAGGAAGCAGTTAGCAAGTTTAGCGGCAGTTTATGATGGTCTTGTAAAAATGAAATCTGAAATTGATGTGCCTTTAAAATAGAATGGCTGTCATCTTTCAAATTTCAGCTTTAAAACATCTCCTTCCCTTTGTAAACTTGAATTTTCTTTTCCCCTGTAGCATTCCAACCCTGGTCACGCAGGCCCCTTCCCTGTGGCATCACTTCACAACGTCAGTGCTGCAAACCCCACCAGCCCTACCAGTGCCAGTATGGCTAGTGCACATGGCCACAGGGGTCCCACCAGCCCAGTAGTGGGCCCCATCGAACTCATTCCCTCAGTCACCAACCCTGAGAACCTGCCCTGCCTGCCTGACATTCCCCCCATCCAGGTACACTCATATTGCTACCACCACCAGGCCCTCACATTTTATGACCGTGTACATGGAAACTAATTTTACTCTGTAAAAATGACTTTTTTGGTGTTCTCTGGTCAAAATCATAGATTTAGGTTACACTTGCATATATATTTTTTGACTCACTGAAACTGTTGTTTCTTAGTTGGAAGATGCAGGTTCCAGCACGTTGGATAACCTCTTAAGCCGCTATATATCAGCTAGCACACAGTCACTATCTCTCGCACCCCCAAACAACCTTAACGCCTCACCAGGACCTTCAACGAACTCTCCAGGGTCATCAGGTACCTTATGACTTTCCTCAGTTGGTCAAAAACGGTTTCTGATCTTCAGCATATATATTTGTGTTACTACCATGGAAGTATATAAGGTAAATCCATTACGTTTTATATGTATAGTGTTTTTCACTTGATTTTTCTTCTCCTGTCCAGGGTTATCAAACTCATTGACTCCAGCCCGGCCCTCCAGTTCCTCTAGTACAGGAAGTCGTGGCAGGTAAATTGCATTGCAGTATCATGCGGTGAGAGTTCTAAACATGCTTGAATGTTTCATGCTCCGCCCCAACATGGATAGTATGTGCTTGGTTACTTTGTGTGGAATAAGTTTGCACAGTGTTCCTCAAATTTGTTTACATAGTTCGTCTTAGTCTTAGTACTGTGTTATTGGAATAGATGTACTGAAGAGTTGTGTGTGTGTGTGTCTTATAGCTGTGGGTCAGCAGGTAGGTTGGGGGCTGGAAGCACAGCTGTAGACCAGATAAAGGTTAAACAGGAGCCTGGAGTGGAAGAAGAGTGTGGATTCTCTGGAGCCAACGTCAAGACTGAGAGGGGGAAGGACGGCCGGCGAAGTGCTTGCATGGTACTCAGATTGCTTATTAAATCTGCTATCAAAACAACAATTGTTGCAATATTATGATGAGCCCAACCCCAGTTTGTTATTTGTTTGATTAGATAGTCTCTTAATTGCTTTTACATGTTAAAGATGCAGTCAACAAATGTTTGCAGTTTGACATGGAAATGTGTGGAAAAGTTCTTAAAAGAACTTTGAAATAAATTTAAATTAGACTGTCTTACATCTCAGGATAAAAAAAATGAGTGATAATGTCTAATGGTTAAAGATTCTTTTAATATTCCTTTTTTAAAGTTAAAATGTCCTTGACTGAAATTTTAAATGTCCTTGACTGTAATTTTATTTACTAATCTGAATCGTTCCTTCTATTCCTGTTTGTTTTCTCCATCACATCTCTCTAGATGAGCAGTCCAGAGGCCAATGCAACTCCACCTCTTCCTGTCCTGGGTACTGTGTCCACTGGTTCTGTACAAGATGTTTTAAGAACATTGGGAGAGCACATCAAAACGGAACCACAGAATCCACCCTGCAGCAGCATGCAGACCCATAGCACAAACGCGTCCAGCAGCAGCGCTCCTCTGACTAACGGCAGCCAGACCGCCTCACATCGCTCCCAGAGGAGCAGCAGCTTACAGGCTAATGCTAACAGCCAGATGAGCACAGAGGGAAAGGAAGACGACCCAAATGAAGACTGGTGTGCCGTGTGTCAGAATGGAGGAGAGCTCCTATGCTGTGACCGTTGTCCTAAAGTCTTCCATGTCACCTGCCACATCCCTATACTACGCTCCTTACCCAGGTTAGTCTATCCTTTGCTGTGCTTTGGGACAAGGAACAAAATTACACATCGAGAGAGGGGGGGAGGGGGGGGTGCCCAACCCTGGTCCTGAGAGTTACCACACTACAGTTTATGTATTAGCTTTATCTGATTCACTTGATGCAGCACAGACTTCATACACACTTCATCTGCAGGCTGCACAGGAACACAAAAGGATAAAAAACTATTCCTAGATGCAGTACTTGATTATGAAATATATAATACACATTTAAATGTATTAAAATGTATATTTAAATATGTTAGCATGTTTAATATATATGTATATATTAAAATACGTACATTTGATTAGACTCTTCCTCCCCAAACTTACCTCACCTTCTCTGGTACAGTGGAGACTGGATGTGCACGTTCTGCAGAAGTATGACCAGTCCAGAGATGGAGTATAATTGCGATGATGACCCTCCGAGTACGACAGACAATGACCCGGGTCTGGGTCCAGAGGACCAGAGGGTGAGTTGCTCTGTAGGCCTTCAGCTTGACATTCCGAAAGCAATGAGATCCCTTTGCTCTTTTCTCTGCTTGATTTTTTTCCCTGTTGATTCAGGGCAGTGTTGATTTTACACTTTATTTGCTTATTCAGGTTCAGTTTTGATAACCTCAGGATTTGTTTTTCTTTTTTTAATGTTTTGTATCCCTTCTTTTCTTGATTCTCCCATTTGCAGAGATGTGAGCGCCTGCTGCTCTATGTGTTTTGTCATGAACTGAGTGTAGAGTTTCAAGAGCCTGTACCTTCCTCGGTAAGCTATTCTCTGTCGGCCCTGCTCTACTGCTTATGTAAAAATAAATACTTTTTAGATTCACAAAATTATGTTCTGTGCTAAGAATTGATTTGTGCCAAGAATTAAGACACATTTACTATGAAAATGAAGGTTTAAAATGTAATAATCAATTAATTACTATTCTAACAGCTATTGTAAAATATGTTTAAACATGTGGTTTCCTAATGTTATGCCATTAAAAAAGAAGAGAGATTCTTCTGGGACATGCCAGCTAAAAGATTCCAGGATATTTTACACAGCAGAATTTCTCGTTTTGTAAAACACCCATAGGTGGTGATTGGATATACCCATAAAATTTCCAGCTGGTTTACGTTTTGGTCTCTAATTGCTCTCCAGGTTCCCAATTACTACAAGATCATAAAGCACCCCATGAACCTGAATTTGGTGAAGAGAAAACTGCAACGGAAGCACCTGCAGCACTACCAGAGCCCGAAAGAGTTTGTGTACGATGTCCGTCTGGTCTTTAGCAACTGTGCCAAGTACAATGAGGTGAGTGAGAGCATGAACACATCAGCTGTTTGTCTCAGTAGGGGCTCTTTTTGCATGTTGGCACAAGGTTATTTTATGTGTCTGTTTTGGTGTGAGAAGTAGCACAGTAACCAAGCAGTGTGTTGTGCATGTGTTTGCTACACCATGCAGGCTTTATATTTCCAACGCACCTGTACTAACAAGGGAATGGACCCAGTAGGACTATGAATACTTTGAAATGTTCGTGTATTGTGTACATTGGCTGTTTAATATTCAAACTAACACCTTTTAAGCAAACAAACATGTGACATTGTATAATTGGAGAATATCTATTTTTGCTTGAATTCGGTTGTACACAGTTACACAACTTGTCAAAGTTTGGAGATGCACCCATAGATCAGAGAAGCCTTGGCTGGCTGAGGATACCCGTGCCGAGGAACAAACTGTTCATAACGTAATGTTCCACTGGAATATCATAAACTGTCCTATTTCAGATGTTCGTATAGGTAAATCTCCCATAGAATGAAAAAAATAAAAATAATTTATATATATATATATATATATATAATATATATTAAAATGATATATGTGTGTGGTAAGCAAAGAAGCTGAGTAACCACAATGCAAAGGCTTATCAAATCCCGCAGTTAAAGGCATTCTTCATTCAAAAATCACTTCATTAAAATATAATTTTAAAGCTTGTTGCATTATAATACTAGATTAGACTGTACGTTTTTCCACATACATCAATAATAAATATAAAATTGATGTACACATATTTGTGTAGCTGTCATCATAAAAAGGTTCCTTTACCTAATATTTAAATAAACTAGGGGGGGCAACACAGTTTCAGGCACCCAGAACTTTTTGGGTGAAATCTGTCAAAAATAACTCTTTGGGTATTAGGGTATTTTTAGGTATTAGAGAAAAATAGTGAGATTAGTGACAGAAAAAACCCATAATCCTTACACTGACCTACAATGGACTTTCAGAAACTACACTTTGAATTACTTAAATATTGAACCAGAATTAGTGATTAATTACCCAGCATAGATACATTTAAATAGTTTGAGCTGCACAAAGTCAAGGATGGTCATTTATGTAATTTATATAAAAACTCTGAGGCTGCATGATATGGACAACATATTAGTATTTTGCTGAGGATAATTCTGATGTGACTTCCAACACCTTTCAATAGATTATAGGGGCCTAATCATGTTTTTGTAATTAACAAGGCTTAAAGTTTGTCTATTGTCGAAAATGTGTGTTTACTCCCCCATCTATACTGTCTGTAAATGGACAGTAAGCTACAAAACAGCATTTTAAATCAGTTGTTGTGATGTCACAAAACACGTCTATTTATTCGCAGCAGTTTAGCCCTGCCCATTAATGTAAGAATGAATAAATATGATGATCTGTGAATAATTCTGGTATTCTAATCAACACATCATGTTAAAAATGAAACCGAAGAAACATGTATAATATAGGCACTTTTAAAAACACCCTGGCAAATCATTGTCTTCAAGGTTAAAGATCAGCCAAAATAAATTAATTTTGTGGATTATTTGAACACCCAATAATCCACCAGCTGTGATTAGTTAATGCTCATTTGTGTAGTGCAGCCTTTTATGATATTAGAGACCAATAGTGCAATACATTTTACAGACTAATGATAAGCAGCTCTAGTATGTTGTCATTGCTGCTGTTATTTTACTTTACATACTGCCTAATGTAAAACGGAATATTAATCTGCACTATCACAGTCAGTTGGAAATGATAATTTTATCATATTTTTTGTTTTAGAAACACATTTGATGGGCTAATTGTTTTTTTGGTTTGTCTCTTCACTTCATCATCATTGGTGACTCCAAGTGTAGTCTTCTGGTTTGAGATCAGTTTGTGGTTTTAACCAATACCAAAAGACTCATGACTTGTAACTTGAGTCTCACGTGAAATTTTTTTTGTCAGAAAGTAATTGGTCCTGGAAGGCATACAAAACTGTCGAGCACTGTTTTGTAATGCACCTTTAAGAACAGGAGAGAATGATGACATGTCCTATTTTGAGCACTTCTCAATAAGAGTCATCATTACAGACCAAAAGACTGCTAACGGCTTTGACACCAATGAACCGCATCCGAATGTTTCTGTATCTGTTCACTTTGTAGTATTTATTCGTGTGTGATGAACATTCCTAATATTTATTAAAGGAATGCTTTCCTACTCCCAAGGTGGTTCCTGAGCAGACCTTGCTGTTTATGAAGGCTGCCTACAGTATTTAGCTATGTGATGAAATTTTGTTAATTTTTCTCAGTAACTCAGTAAATCATTTGTCCAAAACTACACTCCAAATGGCGTTAAAGAGACCTGGATATGGTTTGAGCAGGTTAAGTGGAGTGTTGGGGATGTATTTAGAGAAACAGCTTGGATGACAATTATACAATCCTCAAACAAGCTACAAAATTTGTAGCTCTTGTTTTAAACTAAAGAAGCAAAGTTTAGACTTCAAACATGTCTTGGTTAATTTACTACATCTGGGGTAAGTGGATTATTGTTTTCAAAACTACTCGTTTAAGCCTTATTTATTCTGTAAAAACATTAACTGTCAGATTTCATTTCTTTCGAAAAATAATGATGTATCACTTAGCAGTTTTTGAGATCAGGAATTGTATGTTTACTTTCTACAAGAGAAAGTTGATAATTTGTCAATATGAGATGTCATCTGTCTAAGTTATGCATTTTCTGATTATGGAATTCATGTCAAAGAAGCACTATATACCTGTTCTATATATGTATATAAATTATTTTTACTCCCAGTGTCCACAGCAGTCTTTTAGGCTTTTGGTTACATTCAGTTATGGGGGATGGAAATGAATGAAGGGTTTTTATTTTCTATGCAAGTACTAAAAAACAAATTACGATTTTTTTCATAGTCATAAACATTGGTCAAACCTTAAAAATGAGCGCATGATCTTTTTTGTTTGTTTTGTGTTTAACAAACAGAATATTGTGCTCCTTGGACATTTTGAATACAGCTGAGGTGTTCGCCTCTCTGTATAGATTGTATAAAATCTTTCTTCCCCCTTTCTGTTTTTTCTTTTCTTTTTTCTATTTTATTGCACTTTCATCGCCCACTTTTTAGATGTCTCGCATAATCCAGGTATATGATGAAGAGAAACAGAGTAATGTGCAGGTAAGAAACACACAGCCATGAAGGGTTGGGTCTGATGCGTTGGCAACCGAGCCACTTAGAGTTTTAACCCTCTTGCTCTAATTCTCTCCACTCCATTGTCCCTCACTCCTCGATCTCTCCATCCCTCCCCCACCCCTTCCCTTCTCCTCCTTCTCTTCTTCGTCTCGCAGGCGGACTCAGAGGTGGCCGAGGCAGGCAAAGCGGTGAGTTTGTACTTTGAGGAGAAGCTGGTGGAGATCTACCCTGACCAGAGTTTTCCAGTGGAAGCAGAAAAACGACCTCGGGCAGAGGATGAAGAGGATCAACCTGCAGAAGATTCAGACGACGACTTTGTGCAGCCAAAGCGCAAGAGGTTAAAAAACGACGAGAAACTATTCCACATAAAGTGAAGGGGATCCGGCAGGAAAAAGACTGCTAAAAAGGAAAAAGAGTATTTCTGGTCTTCCTCACAGTCTCCCCTCTCGCTCTGTTCTGGCTGGCTCAATTCGGATCACACACCTATTACTTCATCCTGCTCACATTGAAGTTATTGTACATAAACAAGAACTTTAAAATATGAAGAATGAGTCCTGAACTATGAACAATGATGATCTCCCCGTTCCTCTTGGGAGAACAGGTCATCAGAAGATGAGGATTTTGTCTCTGGTCTTTGTCTCATCGGTTGGTACTGACAAGAAAAAGAAACTGTATTTAATATGAAAATTGTTTGGACTAGTTAAGAAACAGATGGTGGTTTCTATACTATAAAATATCATTTGATTCTGTTTGTAAATCTGTTGTGAACTATGCTTTTTAAAAAGAACCCAAACTCCAATATGCCCTTGTCTTTTCTGTATGATGAACAAGTATTGCTTACCTGCTCCTGTAATTTGTGCATTTTTTTCCTTTTTTTCGTTGCAGTTTTATTTTTATTCTTTGCTCTGCTGTAAATAACAGACAGGTCTGAGCAGTGATGATGGACTTAAGTGGTCTTTTTTTTTCCCAATAAAGCAGTCACCCCTGTATTTTCTCAACAGTGTCAATCTCAAACTCCCCTCTCAGATGTACATAAAATGCTTGTGTGTATATATAGTATGACATATGTACACTTTTTTTGCTACGAAACCAAATGAGATTAAAGCTCTTCTGTGGGGTGCAAGTTTTACGATTACCTGTGTGTATGTTACCATGGTGAGACACATGCACACAGTGGGGTGAAGAGTAAGATCTGAGTCTCTGTGGTACTTAAATTTTTTGTCCGTTATGGTACTTTCAGTTTTGTTCTAAAATTTGCTGCTGTCTTATTGTTCTTACAGTGATGTCCAGCCCTTAGTAGCATTTTGTAGTAATTGGATCCATTTTACAGTATAGTTTCAATTGACATTTACATTTGAGTATTTTTTAAAACATACATGTGTATGCCATCCAAGCTATACTTGTAGAACAAATAATATTTCTGCAATTCATTTTATTGCTAAGTTTATTTTTCAAATTCCTTTTGTACTGAATGTCTTTTGTTGTTAGTGTCATGTTTGAGCTGTAACCGTTTAGGTCCGGCTGAAAGGAATCCCAAATTAATAGTTATAAAAGTAAAAATCCTCAGTTTCAATACTGATCTGTGCAAAAAAAAATACCACTGCAACTTTTTCTTGTTAACAGTTAATTATTTCCATCTAGGTCCATATATTTTAGTGATTTTTGTGCTTAAAAAACAGCCCTAATCAGTTATTGCATTACTGCTTTACTGCCTCTTTTTCTGCCTTATAATGAAATAGGTGAATTATTAATTATGTCTGTGCCAATATAATTACCTCTGTTTTGATTGGCTGTCTTCTGTTCTCATTAAAGGCAGTTTGGGCTAATGAGTTAAAGGTCCTACATCAGTCAGTTGATTTATTGTAAATCACAAAAAATTATTCAAAACAGATGGGTCTGCTAATTAGTTACATAATTACATGGACTGGACATAATAATAATTAAAAAAAAACTATATATATATATATATAATTTTTTTTTTTTTTACTTGCTAGTTTATCAGTCAATTGCTTCATTTTGTAGTTTAATGCGTTTGGTAGGAGCATTTCATGTGGCATTAAACTTCCACAATAGTTTACATACTAAATCAAATTTTTAAAACAAGTTGCAAAAATATAAATAAAAGAAAACTTTGTTTAATTTTGTAGTTCAGCTGGCTTTTGGTAGGGACCTTTTTTCTACCTTTAATCCTTATTTCATTGAAGTAACAGTTCCTTTTCTTTTCTTCTACATTGTAAGTGCTTTCAAGCTGTCTGTGGTCTTGAGCCTGGACCAGTTGTCTCCCTGCCTGTAGTTCATGCTCCTGAGAAATGCTTAGTAGGCAGTTCTGCAGGTCAGGTGGCAGCAGATCAGCTGATGTCTCTCTCAGTTCCTGGCCTCCCTAGATCACTGAAGTAGAGCTCCTTTGAAGCCTGGAGGTACGTTTTTAAACGTTTATAGCTCTTACTAGAATTATTACTGGACTATAAGGAATCATTTTCAGGCTGACACTTAGGTGAGAACACAAAATATACGTTAATGTACTTGCAAAAATATTTATTGTTTCATCATGCTGTAAATGATGAGAGTTTAGTCCTCAGTATTTCAGTATTGATACACCATAGGGACAAAATATTGTGACGCTTGAGTGTTATACCAACAGACTGTATATGACGGTGGATGTTAGAGAGGTCGTGCCCATTCATTCGTAGATTATAAATTAGTTCAGGTGCTGATGCTGGCAGAGAAGGCCTGGCTCGCAATTTCCGTTCCATTTCAACCCAGTGTTGGGTGGGTTTGAATTCGGACCAGTCGAGTCCTTCCATACTGTACTTATCCAGCCATGTCTGCTTTGTGCACTGGGGCACAGCATGCTGGAATAGGGTTTTTCACCAAAATGCCTCCACAAATTTGGAACCATGCCGTTGTCCAATATGTGTTGGTCTGCTGAAACACTAATGATGGAATACAGGTGTGTAACCAATACTTCTGTCCATTTATTTCCGGCGTATGAGGGGAGACGCAGTACAGACTTCTCTCTTTTCAGGAGTCTTAGTATTGATTAGTGATAAAGCAATGGGCAAATGTTCAACGGAGGCAGATCATTTGAACTTTTTGCTCTGAACTGAGATCTTAACACACTCTCTTTACTCCAAGTTATTTTTTTCTCTGCTAAAGTGAAACTCAAGAGCTCCGTGTTTTCAGGGCTTGTTAGTTTTACTAATGAGTTGGCAAATTCAAACACCTCGACAAAAATATTTTAAATGCCATCTTTTCTTCTTTTTTATTGTTGTTAACATAATTATCATAAAAACAATAATTCTTGTAATAATACAATATCTATAATATTAACAACAATGGTAATAATAATATACGTATGCATATTCACTACGAAACCAAACCCCTTAATTGTACCCCTTAAAAAATTTACCTTAATTTCCAGGAAATTCCTTTTCAAAATTTGACCCTTAAAAAACGAACCTCCTGAAAAAAGGCACTCTCGTACATTAAATCCACTTTTAAGGTAAAATTAAGGGATCGGTTTATAAATTAACGGCCACTTAATTCAAATGAAGGTGTTTGGCATATACATTAAGGTAGAGTTAAGCACGTTTTAAGTACATTGTGTTTCATAGTGATTATATAAAAAACATTCGTAATACAGGTTAATGACGTCTACTGACGTCATTAGCCCTTTCCAATCAGAGCCCTCGTTCTCGGTCCTGTTTGACCGAGTGTTGTTGTTGTGCTTTATTGGTACGGGCTGTTCAGGGTGGTCGGTAGGTAAATCTCCTCTCTGGCACCTGTTTACGGATATGTACCCTTTAAGTAATATGATACATTTGTTTCAGGGTCCTTCTAGTCTGAAATCTTTAGGATCTGGGGTTAAATTGACTTTCCTGGCAAACAGACACATCTGGGTTTCTGAGAGTGAGATTGTCGTGAAAAATGCCATATCCTTCTGGTATGTGTGACACATTGTGTATTTTTTACAGGGATGTCGGATGGGGCTCTTTCTCGCGGTAAAGTTCTCCTGGGCGGAAGTGGGAACTTCAGTTCTCTCTGTCCGAACGGTTCCGTGTGGGTTTGGAACGGCCTGGGGGAATGTGCCCAGGACGCCCGGGACATGGCCAGCGTCATCCTGGGACTACTGTCCATCCTATGCTTCATGGTGTCCAGTTTCCCGTGAGTACCTCCGAATTAACTGTCATTTGTAACACAGGAACACAGCACGGCGCACATTGTGAACATTGTGCAACTCTGTATTTAACTCATTCACCAAGTGAAGCCGTGGGCAGCCAGGAACACAGTAACAGGAGTGCAGGGTGTGGGGACAGTACCTTACTCAGTGTTGCCATTGGCGGTCCTTGGATTAGAACCCATGGCCTCCTACAAAGGAGTAGACTGTCTGCTATTTAATTCTTTTGTTTTACACTGCAACTAAAATGCGAGACTATTGATAGTGTATGGTTGATGTTGTTATTAGGAATGCTGTCATTTATAATATTATAATAATAGGACGAGGTACCCTTGACCATGGTAGTGTCCCCACACATTGCTCCCCAGGCGCTACTTTGCTGGCAGCCCCCTGCTTCACTTGGTGAATGAGTTAAATAAAGAGTAAACATTTAACACTGTTCACACTGTGCACTGTGGTGTATTTGTGTGTGTTAATAAGGGACCACTATTTCAGCCGTTAACGATTTAGGTGACATAGATATGCATTGTTAGCTTCAGTAGCTACAAACTCTGCATACCAAAATTGTTTTGTTCAACTGACTACATTTGGGATGTGGAGAGAGCTGTGTAACATACTTACTTGTATCTGCATTTCAAACATATTTCAAACTGCTTCCATTGGACTTCTAGAAACAATATGTCATACACGTTTATGATTTGCCCACATTTGGAGACACTTCTTTAGCAGAAGTTTAGCAGATAATTATTTGTGTTATTATGTGAATTAGACCTTTTAGAATTAAAAACTGAGTGTTTTGTCCATTAAAAGTTTGTGGGAGGTCAGTTTGGCCTGATGTCTTACTTTAGAAACATACATTTAACACAACAAAACACAACATTTAAAAGAAAAGTTTAAATGTTGCGAGAGAGGCTCATTACTGTTTAATCTTCTTTTCTTGATGCTTTTCAGACAGTACTACCAATCTTGCAAAACTGGAAACATGAATAATGCGTTGTCCATTTGGTTTCTGTTGCTTTGGTTAGCCGGGGACTCGTGTAATCTTATTGGCTCTTTCTTGGCCGACCAGCTTCCTCTTCAGGTTAGTGGGAAATCAATGGTGATGAAATGGAAATTCCAGATTTTTTTCACAATTTTTTCACATTTCCTGTAAATACGCAGAATATTTTGATATACAATGGTGCATAGTATCTTTCTTTTTTTTCTTTTAGTTTATTTTAAATGTAATTTTGATGATTGTAAAATAGTTTTAAATCTAAATAAAAGTTTATTTGCAGCCTATTTTCCTGACACACCACATGTACCTCTATACTGTGAATTAAATGAGGCTTTAGTCCTGAACCTTATCCCACAGCTATTGTAAATCCATGTAAAACAGGCATTCCACTGCATGTTCAGCTTATACAACTATTGAAGGATTTAGGCACCTGAATCCTATCACCACTACTTTTGAACAATTCTGAGATTGCACATCAATAAAGGTGTGAATGACTTTGCTTACATCTTAATGATTGAATTACACATAAACATTGAGACAATGATGAAATGCTCCTGTAGTGGATTCCTTCTGTGATTAGTGGCTTTGGGCTACTTCATAGCATGGAAATCAGCTGTGAGAGAATCTCTGGAAACCAATACCTTTAGTAATTTCAGTCAGCCATCCAAATGTTTTTTCTTTATGTTTTGTTGTCTAATTGACTGCTTGTATCTGTATCTTGTTATCTCTCTTATAGACATACACCGCAGTGTACTACGTATTAGCGGACCTTGTTATGCTGAGCATGTATTTTTACTACACTCAGAGGAATAGAATAGCGAATGGTGAGTTAAGAGTGTGTGCTCTTTTATATTGCATTAGTAAATGTATCACTAATACAGTCTTGTACATGTATAGTTAAAAGGTACTTTACAGGACCCCTCAGTAGGGATAACATTGTACAGATTATACTAGAAGGTATCCACTTTTCAGTATGCAGTAGTTGTCTCATGATACAAATCTGCCATGCTGTATTAATGCTAAGATTGTAAGTAGAGCTTGGGGGCCCCAAGTCTTACGACAGTTAATCGCTGACCTACTTAACAGGAGAGCGACGCTGTTTTTTTTTTTTTTTCTTCATGTGCTCCACATTATTCAGCATAATTCTAGTACGTGTTAAGCATAGTCGGAATGTGCTGGTGACTGAAGTTTTGATTGGTGCTCCACTGCTTTGGTCAATAGGTGGAGATAGAGCTGTACTGAATGCAGCTGCTGTGCTTTGTCTGCTTGGAGTGTCTGCCTCCCTGCTACAGCTTCCAGTTCCACACGGACAGTCAGACACTGTCTCTGGCTTCAGGGGCCGATCACTGCTGGCTGTGGAGGAACAGATCGGTTCAGTGCAGGTGAAGAGCAACAGTTGTCTTCAAGTGATTTATCGTCTAACTGCATATATTTTGGTTCCTGTACATTTTTTTTCTTGATTTTGCAATACAAAGAATTTGCAGTCGCAGTTCAGTAGTTTTTACTTACCTCACGTTACCTCTGCCATTGATTTTACAATTGAAATTCAACTTGTTAATTAGCGAATTAATTATAATGAATTACAAATGGGATTAAAACAATGAGAACAGCTGCAAATGGGCTTTGTTTTACTGTGATGTATTTATTGGACAGTCTCAATTTGAAATAAGCTTCAGTCCTGTCTTGGATATAATATATATCCTATAACTGGTCTTCATTTTTTCATTGTGCTGTTCAGCCTTTCACGACAAAGGAGATCATTGGCTTTACGATCGGCTCGGCCTCCTCGCTGCTCTACCTGGGCTCCAGGCTGCCGCAGATGTACACAAATGTAAGTCACAAACATTTCAACACCATCTGAACAACCTGATTTTTTTCAGGTTTTGTCTTCAACTTCCAACCTTTTGTCCTATAAATTATAAGAGCAAGTAACGTAAGCGTTATGAGTTTTAAAATCCTTGATGCATTTCTCAAAACACAGACTTTATGGTCATTATTATAGCTGTTAACACTTACTCTGTCTGTATGTTGTTTGCTTTAAAGCAAATCTTAATTAAAAGTAGATAAGTGGTGCTTGATTAGCCACCATGTTGATGTCATGCGCTGAACATTTCCAACTTTCTGTGAATTAATTACCAGTTGAGTATTCTTAGATTTTTCCTAGTCAGACATCTGGAAATAGAGTGCAGTTAAATGCAGAGTCTTGTATTTTGCTAAGTGTCTGGGTTTGTATACCTTTCTCCCTCCCTGTCTGCAGTTTAAAAGGAAGTCAACAGAAGGTGTGTCATACTTCTTGTTCGCGCTGGTCATTCTGGGTAACATCACATACGGGTTAAGCGTGCTGCTAAAGAACCCAGAGCGTGGCCAGGGCGAGGAGAGCTACATGGTCCACCACCTGCCGTGGCTCATCGGAAGTCTGGGAACTCTCACACTCGACCTCATTGTATCCTTTTTGCTCACGCAAAACAATCATCTGAGTGAATGGAGATTTCTGGTACTGAGAAATGTGCAGCCTCGAGGAGCTGTTAGTTTGTAATGAAGATGCTGATTCAACGGGGTCGAATTTTGCTTACACATAGCCTGGCATTCGTAGTATAAGGATTGTGCTGTAATAAATACTGTGTGTATAGAGGCTGAACTACCTTCATGTGATGAAATGACATCTTGTTCAATAGACCATAAACCAATTGATTATTCCTCAGAACAGAATATTAGTGTGGATTCTGCTGACTGGAAGCTAGTATCCACCAAGTAGCTTGACATTACTGGCATAATCCTTAAGTAGTTTATTATTGCTTAAGTTCTGCATAAAACTTGACTAAACGGTAGCTACTGATTAGGAACACAGGAAACACGGAAAACACAGTCAGTCCAGTCTTACTCATGTGACTACAAAGCATGGAACATTTTGTTCTATGTCAATGATATTGTGAACACCTTCAAACAAATAAATGGATTTGCTTGATTGTGTGTGTGCGAGACAGAGCGAGAGAGCGAGCGATCGAGAGCATTGTAAACCTTGACTTCCTCTCCTCAGATATCTGTGCAGTTTGTGATTTACCGCAAGGCCCCGCTGGATGACTATTACAGAGAGGATGAGACCTCACCTCTCCTGCAAGACTGAACCTGCCACTTCTTCACCAGTCATGCAGAGGCCTTGGTGCACTCGGGAAGCTCCACAGTTACATTCCCTACACTTGAGCATAAATGACTCTCCAGAGCCCTTTACTTTTTCTTTTTTCTCATTTTATTAATGGTTTTATATTGGTGGCTTTTATACCAGATACAGTCTTCGATTGTACCTCTAGGATTTACTTGTTATTGTGTAATTATGGGAGATATTGACCATGTTTAAAATGGTTTTACACTTCATATCCAAAGGGACTCATCTCAAACACAAGACCTTTGTAGTGTGTTGGTGTTTAGCGGTTTGCTCACTATACAGTAATATTAAAGGGGACATATTATGGAAAACCCACTTTAGTTATATTAGGAATATGGGCTATACAAAACATGTTCCTGAAGTTCTTTGCACAAAATCACTCTCACATTACGAGTTCTCACCAGTTTCAGGCTCTTTATAAACACATGAAGTGTTGTGTTGTTTGCTGCAAAGAACAGCACAATTCCCCACACTTTCTCCTAGACAAAGAAAACCGAAGACTACGAAGCTCCTTTTCATTTTCGATGGTCATGTTCCAGCAACAATTGGTTTCGTTTCATCTTTAAAATTTCCACCTCAAGTATTTAAGGTGAAATGGAAATTTCGTATAAGGAGCTGTGAATAAGGAGCTAACTTCAGGGTTATGAGGGGAACTGTACCTACTGTCCATGAAATGTCAGCAGATTAGTGAGATTTAAGTACTTTCAAATAATGACTTTTATGTTTCTGTCACAGTTAAGTATGAACTAGCTTGTTCATTTCATTTAGTAAGCATGGGATGGGTGGGGCATAACAGCTTATTTGCATGAAATGAATAGAGCCCTGAAACAGCTAATTTTGGAAGTGACTGATAAGTCTTTATGTGACAGTGATTTTGTGACGAACTTCATGAACATGTTTTGTGTAGCCCGTAACCTGTTATAACTTTTTTTAAAGTGAGTTTTGCAAAATATGTCAATTTTAACAACAGTGCAATATGTTTATAAAAGAATGGTGCCTTTACATGCACACTACTTATAATACACAATGTTTTGCCAGGATTTACTTATATTGTTTACTTTATATTTAGACATTATATAATGCATGATTTGATGTATACCCTGTCCAAAAAATGTATTTCTGAAATGGCCACATTTCTGGAGAAGGCAAAACATGTTAATGTTTTTAGTAAATAACTTTGTTGGTTTATTCATTGTGAACGTTGCACAAAATAGAGCTTGTATGTTCAATAGAAATACTTTTTTTTTGCACAGTGACTATTTTTATTCAGAATTTAAAGACTTGAATTTTTGCCTTTCACTTGAGATGTTCTCTTTTGGTGTCTTTTTTTGGCAATATCACTAGGACTTTTGAATCTTAATTTCTTTATTTTTACAGATTGAATTGATTTTGCTACTCTGAGATGTCAGTGTAGGCTGTTTTGTTTCACTGTTTCACTAAAAAACAAAGCCAAACATTCAGAGAGTTTTGCCTTTATTTAAAAAAAACCCCAACAATACTTGACTAACTACAACCAATTCTGACAGTATAGCCTTCCATCAGTGAGGATGGGTGATTATGGGGGCAGCTGGTGGCCTTGTTAGGGAGTTGCCCCTGCGAGTTGTGGGTTTATACCTCAGGACTGCTAGTGGCACCCCTGAGGTTCCCTTTGAGAAAGGTACCGTCCCCACACACTGCTACCCGTGTGCTGCGTCGCTGGCTGCACCACTGCTTAACTTGGTGAATGGGCTAAATGCAAAGAAAGAATTTGACACTGAGTGCTGTGCTGCGTTCATGCATGAGTATAAGGGGCCACTTTACAAATGGACTATTGGTGCGAAAATTCCACTAATTTTTGCAAGCACTCCAGTGGAATTGTAATGCCACTGACATCTAAACATTCTATAAAGTTTAGCACACATTATCACATATTTGCCACTTTATGTATCTGTAGAAAGTGAAGTGTCCCTGCACAGACCTGCTGGTGTTTCCTGAATGACTTTCACATATGTGGTTCAGTTAATTTGCTCTTAGTTTCTTTGCCTTAACCCTGCACTGTTCTGCTGATCTATTAAACTCCCTGAGCTCTTGAAAGTTGGGACCTGATATGGCAATGATATGGATTAATCCAAAAAGGAGAAGTACTTTTTTCAGTTGGGTCTTTTTGAACCACTCCAGGGTTCGTTTGATAGCGTACCGAGACCACCTCTTCAAGGAGGTTGCTTAAGGTCCTTTCACACATGCCTCGTTTAGTTCAGTTGAATTGCACAAGAGTCCATTTTCGCAGTTGGTACGGTTCGTTTGTGCGTGTGAGAATGCAACAATCGCACCCGAAACCGCACCAAAAGTGGACCAAAAAAGTATGGGGCGCCGTTTGTAAAAGCAGCACCACAAATTTAGAGGTGTCATTTTTTCAACATTTAGCGCAATGTTCACA
>JBBKCR010000016.1:12694191-12724575 GCA_037577295.1 Ladigesia roloffi
GGAGAGGGAGCGCACGAGACAGGGGAACAGAGGGACAGAAGTATAGGGACACTAAAACTCAGGAGAGGGAACACGGGGAAGGCGTGACGGGGACGAGGTGGCCGTCACACATATGTTCTTTAAAAAATCACTTTAGTAAAAGACATGTCAGTAAAGTTCCCTATATAATAGGGATTATATAATAATAAGGACATGCTAAATTATATTTATATTACACGATGGCATTATAAATGTTTCTTCACACATCACAACTGAAATACATCTACGGAGTTGCTATAATAATGTGGGACTTGTTTTTGCCAATCCTGTTCCTATTAGTGTCATTCCTTTTTCACCAAACCTACTTCACTGTATGGGCTTGATAAGCAGCTATTTAATTGGATCACATGTGTTGGAAGCAGTGAAAATGCTCAGATGTGCAGGGCAGTATACCTCAGGTGCTGAAAATCTGAATGTTGATATATCTTGCACTGTGGATCATGGGGAAATATCTCAAACACCAGCTGATGAAATAGTAACCTGGAATTGTTTTAGTTCTTCTGAAGACCTTGATTAGTCATTTGTGTGCTAGAAGGTGGATCTCCAGGAGGGTTCATGACACCTGGTGTTACAGCAGACCTGCTTCCAAAACATAACTAATCAAGATATTGAGGAGAAATGAGTTTGCTAGAAGTGTTTTCAAGTCCCGACACACCAAATCCAACTAATCAGCTGTTTAACACACCATTACTGTACTAAAGTTGTTTCTTAAATAAGGAAGCACATATATAAGTTGGGCAGTGGCACCCAGGACCAGGAAGGGGGAAACCTTGTCAGGGACGGGAAACACCAACAGCCATGGTCCAGGAGGCCACCATTAATGAGCTGATTAGTTTGATCAGGTACAGAGAAAACAGCTCAGTGTACAAAGCTGGAAGCCATCTGGACTACTTTGTAGGCCACTACTATTTCTGCCCCAACACTTCTAACAAAATAAGGACAGAATAATTTTTTTACTTACAAATTTGACTATTGTTTTATGTATTAATTTATTTATGAGCCCAGCCCCAATATAATGTTGAGTTGTGTTAGCGGAAATAAGTAAATGACAATCAATTTCTTTTTTTGTGCTTGGGGTGGACGCAGCTCTATATCTTGGCTAGTTTTAAGGGGGTCAGGTCCCCCCATAATTTTGTCTATTATATGTACAAAAGTATAAGGGTGCCTGACCAATACACCAACTGGGACTTTAATGACACTTCATTCAGAAACATAATTTTATATGGAGTTGGTCCCCCTTAGCAGCTGCTAAAATGGTTCCACCCCCCATGTTCTAGAACATTTCATCCAACAGTATCTACTGTTGTAGCTGAACACAATCAAATCCTCACAGCAATGTTCTAACCATAGTGTAAACTCTTCCCAGAAGAGTACAGCAGCAAAGAGAGGCCATCCCTGTTACGCCTGTATCCACCCCTACAGGTGCCATGCAGTACTGTCATTTTTCATCCACACATGACATTCCTAGGAACTGAACATGTCAGTGTTCCCAGTATGACCTCAGGGTTAATACTGCAGGAATTTCACACAGGAGAAAGAATCGTGAATCATCCATTACTGCGTAGGCACACCCTTAATGTTCTTAGTAGTACAGAAGGGTTCTCGTAGTAATTATGTGATTTCACCTAAGTCCTGCCCAGTGCATTTCAATCATGAAGTGAATTTTCTGCTGCCTTTTTAAAACAAAACATATGTTTACATTGTTATTGTTTCATTTAGGCTCCACTAAATGCAACTGAAACACCTCATTAGAGACAGCATATTTTAATGTGATGAGCATTAGTGTTTATCAGCACAAAATGCCAGAGCAGATACTGGAGGGACAAGCAAAGGATCAAATTCTCTAACAAATCTCCTCTGAAACAACACATACATTGTGGGATATCATGTAAGTTGTGTATTTCTTACTGTAGGCTATCAGAGAGTTTAAGTAGATTGTGCATTTGTAGGTGTGATTGAATGTAACACGTGATTGCCATCGTACGGAAGTGTATTGCTGCCACTATTTCCTAAAAAAACCCTCATCATCATATTATAACGTGAAAATATCAGGTTATCACGTAAACCGTATCAGGTTAAAATGCGAAAGTATTCTGTTAGAACGTGAAAAAATCACGTTATTATCTGAAACCGTATAACGTTAAAACCTGATACCGTGTCACGTTATAATGTGAAACCATGTCTCGTTATAACAGGAAACTGTATCACGTTAAAACCTTAAACCATATCATATTAAAACATGAAAATATTACATTATAACCTGATAGCGTATCACATTATAACAAGAAAACATTACAGTACATTGCAGACGTGCACTCCTCACGTTACAACATGAACTATTATCACATAATTATGTAAAATAGGATCACGTTTTAAGGCGAAATTTTCACGCTATAACATGATAGGATTTGGCATTAAAATGTGATCTTTTCATGTTATAATGTAATAGTTTCACGTTATAATGTGACAGTAATACGCTTCCGTACCATCGCCCTCTCAGTGTTGGCTGTATTGAGTGAGGAGTGTTTGTGTGTGTGTGTGTGTGTGTGTGTGTGTGTGTTAACAACTTTTAAAACGTAGCAAGGGGATAAAACTTGATTGATTCTTTCGAAAAGGCAAAAGAAATGCAACAGCATTAAGATATTCAATAGAACATTTATTTCCCCCACATGAGAAAATACTGTTTGAGACAGGTTATTTGGCGAGTAGGTAAAATCTGCAGTTTGTACAAGCTTAAAATTTTTCAGCTCCGTCTTATAAACAGGTACTAGACAAGTTTCTACAATAAATACAAGGCTCTGTGCTCCATGGTGCAAAAACAGAAGAAAAATGATTTTACTGTCTAACAAAACATCCTCCCTACAGCATTTCATCTTAAAAGCTTAACAATAACTAACCCATAAAGTTACAAAGCCCATCTTGTCTTAAAACCCTATTCAATAGTTTCTCTTAAATAAGATATTTGATTCGATTCTTCAACCAATATATAATTTAATTCTCTCTATCTCTTTGCGGTCCATAAATAAATTACATTTCTGTGTATCAAAAATGATATATATTTAACCACAGACAACTGGCTGTGAATCATACATAAACTGTATGTATATGCCTAACAAATGTACGTATGTACTCACACTGTCCCAACATCGAAAACAAGCAGAATACACTTTGCGGCAAGTCAGTGAATTGATTTGTTTGCTGTTTTTTTTTTACAAATATGTACAGAAGTGATCTAATTTCTTCATACATCCTCGCGATTGAATTCACATAAACAAGACTCAAATTAAATTAGATACGGTATGACAAAAAATGTAATATATACACGAGCGTCTTTACAATATACAAGAAGTGGTTTGTAAAACGTTTAAAATGTAAAAAGCGATCGTAAGAAAATGGCAGTGATTCATTCATACATTTGTACACACTCACTCGCCGATTCACTGATTCATTCGTATTAACTGAATCACTGTCAGAAAACAGATACCGCTCTACTTTTATCTGACAATGAGCCATTGGAAGGACTCGAACCCACTATGTTTAAAGTGACACTAGTTTAAAAATCACGCACCCATGTTTGGGTTCATTAAAAGCATATCCTTATAACCCATCCCAAACCTGAAATGGGATTTTAAAATACAAATTAAACATCAATTTCATGGCTGCCACTCCTACACATGGGAAGGAAATGAGGGTGCAAGAGAATCACAGCTTTCTCAGGGTATCTGAGAAAGGAGCTGGATCCCTGCTAAGACATGCAGCGCACTGTTTGCAGTGTCGCTTAGTGACTTCATCCTCTAAATTGTACCCTACACATTCAGTAGAGAGAGTGTTTTGCGACACAACTTTCTGTGTGAGTGGTATCTGATTAGTAGTGATAAGCACAGGTGTGCTGGCAACAGGTGGACTTTAAATGTAGTTGGAACCGACGAAACCATGGTCCCCTCGGACTCGGCTAAGGTGGATCATAGCTCGATCGTAAGCCACCTGCACAGACTTCCGAATGCTGGTCTTCCGGCCCTCCATTAGACGCAGTTTGTCCACCGTGTCGTCCATGCCCAGCGGCAGCAGCTTATCCCGTGGTAACCACTGCCTGCAGGACCAAGAACAGAGTCATCAGTGGAGTTCATGGAAAATTCATTTCCTGATGCTGTGATTAAAAGCGTCATGACTGACTTCACCAACATGCAGATTAATAATACAATTATTGTTTGATTTGGGCATTTACAGGGTTATTCAAATTCCCATGGATCTTCTAGATAAAATAAATGAGAGAAAGACATCTGGACTTTAGCCTGATAACTTTAAATTTAACACTACACCTGATCCTACATTTCAAAATTAAACCATTTTATTACAAATACTCAGAGTTACCATTCTATTCAAGTTTGTACTAAATCTACAACAGCAACAAAAGACTTCCCTCTCATGTTCCGTGTTTATTTTGTAAACATACTTCTACTTTTCAAACATGATGTAAGCAGGGGTCATCAGGTATTTCCAGTCTTTCAACATGACTAGGATGTTGAAAAAAAAGGCTTAAAGAATCCCAGGGTCAATAAATGCTGTACATAGTTTGTATTTAACATCATTACCAAACTGTACATTTACTGAGCTGCTTGTAGCAGGGCTTTTGCTAAGAGCTTCAGCCCCGTCTGCTGGCCATTCTGGTTAAATGCTTTTCACCATGTAACACTCCAGCATTTAGCTTGGAGCTTACCAACCAACACTAACCAATAGCTGTGGGGCACTACAGTCGGTGACTTAAATATGATATACATTAAATTGCTGATTACAAGTTACTCAAAGTGTCACCTCCAGTTGTGAATGTATTTTATGTCAAAGCACATCTGACTTTTAAACTAATACATCATTTGGCATTTCTATTTCTTTCCAGAAATATCTATGCTTGCAGGCAAATGTTTCATGTGCACTGTTCTCACCAAGTGCGCTTGTTGTCAAAGAAGAGGACAAGGAAGAGTTTCTCGCCGGCCTCCTCCTGCCTCTGCTCCCCAAGCCGCAGCACATCCACAGGGGGAACAGGGATAGGCACTCCGTTATGCAGCAGACCCTCCTCTGGCATTTCTGGATCTATAATCTACCACAGAAAAAATACAAGATGTTTAATTACCTCAAACCTCAAGGGTCTGTTCAAGAGCTTATCCTTAGGATAAGCAGATGTTTTTAAAAGAATAGGCTATTGCTAAGAACATACTGCTTGTACCTTGGACATGGATTAAACATAATGGCAGACCAAATTGCAGCGCCAATAATGTTTCACCATTGAAAATCTAGTTTAGGCAAGGTTAAGCAACAGGCACTGAATGTGCATTATCAGTATTAACACAAAAACAAACCATATTTTACTGAAACAGATATCTGTCAAATCTATAATAAGGATGGTAACGAAAGCTGGCAAACTATTTGCACAAAGAAAACCAAAAGTGTTTATAATGTAAAGTGGCCCTTTATAGTCACGTGTGAACACACAACAGCACACAGAGTGAAATTCTTTCTCTGCATACATGAAGTGAAGCAGTGGGCATCCCTGACAGTGCTCAAGGAGCAGTTTGGGTTTGGTACCTTGCTCAAATTGTACCCCTAGCGGTGACACACAAAAATAGAAACTGTAATGTTGCCTTAATGTCGTCTTGTAAAGTTCTGTAATGTATCTACTTTTATACTCTACCATATGGTGTTATACAGTATTATACTTGCATATCTGTACTGTGATAAGGACATTAATTGTGGTATTCCCTAAAACTTTGTGACATTGAATATTTAATTAACATTAAGATTTATTAATAATTTGTACACCATTCCAAATCTGACACGTCGGGCCCCATCTGAAGTTAATGGCTTGTCCAAAGCTTTCTGATGCATTTCGTCGGTATTCACGTTTTTCCAGTGAAACCGATTTGCAAAAGTATTGGCAGCCATGCTTATACACTCGTAGAATTTTACTGGTGTAATGGAGTGAAAGCATTAGTGTTTCTAAAGTTCTAGAATATTCTGTCTCACCAGAGCAGGGTAGGATGGGTAACCTCTACACTTTGCCCACACAAGGTCCAGAGGCTCAAGTTCAGCATCACTCTCTATAGAGAGCATATCCACTGAGAAGAAGAAAACAACATACTTACAAACAATAATGCCAAAAATCATCTTTAACTGTCAGCCTATACATCTGTATTAATGTGTCACCTCAAAATACTTTAAATATTTTAGTGATACAACAAGATTTGTGACTTGATTTTTAACCAGTGATAGAAACAAATGCAGAGCCACGATTTAAACACCAGAAAAACTCTGGGGCATTCAGACCCCATAATGAATGCGTATTGTAGCCATGGTAACAACCCCAAAGCATAATTTTTATAGCTTTTATTTTCTGGCAGTAAACAAGCATTTTTTCAGTAACAAAATTAACAAAAATAAATTTCAAAAGGGAGTGACCACTGTTCACACAGTGGTAAGGCACAAGCAGAATTTGGTAAACTTATCCAAACATTGTGATATTCGCTATATTGTGTATATATAGTACTCTGCCTAGATGAATACAATAGATTTTATCGACAAGGTTAAACAAGACACAAAAAATCACTTTGCAGATATCCAACTACACAGAGGGACAAAAAAACTGCTCCCTAAAGCTCACTTTACTTATATAAAGCTGTGGAACTGATCTTTTGCAAAGCATAGTAGGTTTAAGAGATCATTTGAGGTTACATTACTCAAATATTGTCAAACCCAACTCAAATCCAATAAAGGAAACACACAGAACCGAGAAAACTCTCAATTTAAATGACCAGCATTGTTCTGTATGTGTCAGTCATGCAGGATTATATAGCTGAACATATAACTAATTAGGAAAATAAGCACCTTTTATCGTCAAAATTTATTTCTCTTACCTGGACCAGTGTAATCAGAATCTCCATTAACAGTCTCTAAGAATGGTATTTTGGATAAGGCCGGTTTCCCCAGACTTTTTTTTGGTGGCAAGATACTGAAAACAAAACACATTCTGTTAATAATTTTTGCAACCTAAACCAAATAAAATTTAAAAGTGTGAGTAATGATGTCTTTCAACTATTACATTTCCTTCTTCAGAATAGGTGAGGGGCTGCTTTCAGAGTCTGAACTGCCTTCTTTGTGCTTTTTGAATCCATTTGTGAGAGCTGTGAACAGAAACAGGACAAGCTTAAAGGCACAACTCTCAAACCATAACTCCCCTTAAACCATATTTGTGACATAACTAGGTCTAGTCGATTGTGTTTATATATACATTTTTGTACAAAATTCCCTTAAGATGCCAAATGAACCAAAAATGCTTCAGAAAAAAAGGAGAAACAAATATTTTTGTACTAAATCTAATTCTACTGGCAGTGTTCGTTGTTTTGCAATCATAAGACACATATGTATCTGAATGTGCACACTAATTTCAGTAGTGCAGAACCTATTAATTTAAAAACCTGGGAACTATAAATGAAATAGGTTTACCAGAATCTACAAAACGAGGTGGGGTCTTCTCTGGTTCTCGCTCAGGACTAGCACTGCAGCTGCGGTCTTTCTGATTGGCCGGTGAGAGTACAGGTGGGGGTGTTGATGGTTGCAATGTCTGAGCTGTTATCTCAGAGTTTGTGGCTAGAGGCATAACGGTGGTGGTGATTGGGGTGAGGTTGTTGCTGCAGGGGAGAGACAGTGGAGGAGCTTTGCTCTCCCCACTGCTCCCGTTCTGCAGCTGATTGTCTCTCTCGCGCTGTAGCTTAGCTCCGTTTTTCGCTTTTCTGAAGAGGACAGATGTGCGACGGCCCACTCCTCCAGATATGGGCCGGCTGGGAGATTGGGTGGCTGAAACACCGTTGAGCAGCTTTCCCTCACTGGGAGATAAAACTGGGGGACTGTCCTGTGCCATGTTCTGAAGTGAAACATCTGCTTCTGGCTCTGCATCCTGTCGCTCACTTCTCAGATTGAGGCCTTCAGAGGGGCAGGCTGAAGAAGTCTTTGGGTCAGCTGTCATTGGCCGGAGGGTAGGGGGGTCCTGGGGGGTGTCCCCAGGAGGAGGGGATAAGGCCAGGCCCGAGGGCTCCAGGGTTGGGGGAGGTGTAGATTTACAATCATCTAAAAAAAAGACAAATTAAATAACTTTTTCAAAGAAATTTTAGGAATGTTCACCTTTTAAAAACTGTATTGGCGAAGTCATCTTAACGTGTTCAGCCAATATAAATATCTTGTACATTCAAATGGGGTGAAAAAAAGTTAATTTATGCTGGCAGCGATACGCTTGACATAATAAAATTATGTCAAACTTTATACATATTGTACAAATAAACAGCAAACGCATTGCAGTGTTAAAAAATATTGCTAATTTTGTTTTTACCTTTGTCAGAGGATGAAGACAAGTTGATTTCAGTGTCCATCTCTTTGTCTTCCTCATCCTCATCTTCATCCTCATCTTCCTCTTTGATATCGCCATTAGAGAGATGTGAATTGCGGCGGTAGCGGACATTGTTGATCTCTTTGCGCAGCAGTCGTATGCGGCGGGTTCGTGCCCCACTCGAGCGCATTGACGTCACCACATCCAACTTATCCAGTAGTTCCTTCAGCTGATCCTCTGCTGACATATGCAACCGGTTCTCTGGGTCCAGCAGCGTATCCACTGTACAATACACACCAGCAAGCAGTCAGACATGCACAAATATCAGCAAATTCATGGCTGCCATTTCTGACAATTTTAGATAAATGTCACAATTTCTACTTACTTGTCAAATTTAACATTTAGAGAAAAACTTAACGCAAACTTTAAACACAGACCACAGCAATTTGCCACTGTTGAGCAAAACATCCCTGTCGTGCATGGCTTACTGTTACCAACCAACCTGGTTGGTAACCAAACTACACAACCTCCCTCACTCCACCTGCCTCTGGATCAAGAACTTCCTCAGCAACCACCCACAGAATGTCAAAGTAGGCCCCCCTGTCCCCAGCAATCAGCCTCAACACTGGCTCCCCTCAGGGATGTGTGCTGAGTCCCCTGCTGTACACTCTATACACCAACGACTGCACCCCCACACATCACTATTGTGAAGTTCGCAGACAATACAACTGTGGTCAGACACATCACGTGGGGAGATGAGTCTGCATACAGGGACGAAGTGAAAAAACTGTCATGGTGCAGCCAAAATAACCTGGTTCTCAACATCCCAAAAACCAAAGAAATTATTTTTGACGTCAGAAAAAACAAATATGGCCCATTCATATTAATGGGGAACGTGTGGAGTGGGTCTCTCACTTCAAGTTCCTGGGCCTGCACCTGGGTGATGACCTATCCTGGAAAACAAATACCACAGCAATGATCAAGAAGCCACAGCAGCGACCCCATTTCCTGAGGGTCCTGAAAAACAAAGCCTTAGCCAAGTAGATAATAGTGTCCTTCTACAGGTGCTCCATTGAAAGCATACTGACATACTGCATTCCAGTGTGGTTTGCCAGCAGCAATGCTCAGGAAAGATCATCACTCCAGAGGGTCATAAACACAGCACAGAGGATTATAGGCTGTGCTCTCCACTCCCTAGAGGAGCTGTACAGGTCCCGTTGCCACAGGAAAGCATGCAGCATCCTGAAAGACACATCCCACCCTGCACAGCACCTGTTCCAGCTGTTACCCTCAGGAAGGCGCTATAGAGCATTAAAAGCCACAACAAACAGACTGCGAAACAGCACAAATGCCAGGGCCATTGCATTAATAAATGATTCTTGCAGGCAATAACTTTTAACTTTTACCACCTTGAAATATCCTGCGGATAAATCACTTTGTTTATTAAGAAATACTTTTAACGGTCATCGCTATGCAATACGTCTTGGGATGAATCACTTTGAAAATGTCATTTCATTACTGTGAAATATGGTAAACTGTGAATGCTTCTAATCATACTTCCCTTGTTTATTGTCTGTTTTTTTAGTAGTTTCCAATACACTATATATTTATTTTTAATGTATTTTTATTTTGGATTTCTACATAGTTTAAACTTCCTCTTTTTACTAGCAATGAACAGGTTTGCACACAATTTCATTGTTCTCAATGCACAATATTCTATTCTACTGTACTATAACACATATTTGTATATAATATGTATTTACTAAAAAATTTTGTTTACATCCAGCTTGCCTGTTACCAACTGTTACTCACCGTCCTCCAGTGTGCACCGGTAGTAGTCATTCTTGTGCGGAGACTCTGGGAGGTGCATGCCTGTATCTGGGTCCAGCCCTGTGTTCTGAGCCTTGTTATGTGCCTGCCGCAGGATAGCACCCCCTAGATCCCGCAGACGAACTGCGGCCCGATGGAACACAGTGTCTTTAGTGTTGTAGAGAAGACAGTTGGAAATCATGACATTGAAATCTGCCTCCAGGTCTGAGAGTGTGCGGTACTTGTGGGCCTCCAGTTTCAACCTCATAGTGGCGAAGTCCATGGGCTGAGAGACAAACTCCAGGTAATCTGGAACCTATTGCAAAAAGAGAATGTAATTAGGAGGCAGAGCAGAAAAATAGAAAGGCAAGATAATAGTCAATCTCTGTAGACTGATAATTTAATTGTGACTTTCAAATTGAAATTAGTTAAGGTAAATATGAATGAAAAATATTAGCATCACAAAGGAGGCTCTGTTAGATTAATTAGATATGGTCCCATGGGCTGTTATGTTGTTTGAAACGACTCACTCTCAGTTATTACACTGCTGATTCATTATGATCATCAGTCACTGAAACAATGAGAACAGACACATCAAATGTCTGTTTCAAACTTATTTCCCTGTAGCTTGAATAGAACCTCAGTGCAGTATCCAAGTAACTGGAGATTGATGGTACTGATTTGGTATGGTTGGTCAAGTTTGTCTCTTTACTCCAGCATAGTAGATTTGGAAAAAAAAAAGATTTAATATAAAATTATTTGGTCTAATTTGTAGTCAACCAATTTCATGGGACAAAAAGTAATTGTTTCTTATGTTACTGTGTAAGATATCTAAGCTCTAGGGCCCGATAATGCACACGTCGCACCGTGTTTTCGCCACTGGCCCAACCCATCATTGCTATTTTGTGCGAGCGCATCATTCTTTTTTTCCAGCAGAAATGTACATTGTCAATATAGCAGATGGCATTGCGCTGAGTCGGGTGTGTCACTGAAAAGAAGGGGTGTGGCGTGGCACATAGCGCGAATTTGCTATTTTATGAGAAGTGAAAGTCATTTCGCCACTGACCAGAAAAAACCTGGTTAGTAATCATTCGCACCTTGTTCAAAGGCTATCATATGGACGCGTTCACAATGCGCCCACACGCAGCTTCTTTCATAAGCAGGAGTGAGCAGCAGCACACATTAAAAAAAAAAATTTCATGTGAAGGAAAACTTTATGGAGTCCTCGAAATATAAAATTCAAATGTATATCACATCACACCATGATTATTTTTAAAACACATATAATACTCGCAAAGCTGAGTTGATGGGAGAAAGCACTGATAATTAATAACAAGTAACTGACAGGCTTTTTGACCAATAGTGCCAGACATATAGGTAAATAAATACACGTTTCAAGCTAGGTTGTCAGGAAACATTAAACTACGTCATTTTGGTTCGATAGGTTTATATGTCTTCCTTACCCTGTTAAAATTAGTTGCGCTTGTTGTTCGCATGTTCTCCAGATGGAGTATCTAATGGGACAAAGGCTCCCTCGACGTCAGAGGGATTGTAGCCGATTCAGCCCCCTTAATGTGAGAGGCTCCCCTCCGCTGTTCATGGTGCTAAACTCCTGTACGCCTTGTCTTTACATCTATCATGCACATACACGCTTATTTCAAGGACGTCGTGGCAACAGCGTAGTATCAGCGACATGGGCAGTTAATCGTGTTTAAACTAAATCACAAGAAAAAACACATCTATTTGACCCTATAAAATACTTTATTTGGAATAAGAACCGAGAAAACGTTTGGGGAAAATCATTGCTGCTTTGGGAACCCCTCCCCTGATCGAGCCTCCAGGGGTTATAAAACGCTCTGGCATTGTATGCAGATTTGTTTAAGCGATTCTTATTTAATTGAATTCTTATTCAATGTTTACTTGATTAAAAACTATTTTTACGTCTCATTACTGAGTTTTATAGTATAGATTATTTTTATAGCACTGTTATATGGTGTTTTTCGAAATCATGTGTGCAATAACAATCATATCTACACTTCACTAAATACACTATTAAAATGAATAGGTGGGCTGTTACAATGAACACCATTAGCAAAGGATTTGGGAGGATTCCCTCCATCCCCAAAGATCAATTGTTTCCGTGTCTTCACCTCATTATACACAGCACACCATGGAACATTCGCCGGGTTTTTAAAGGAGGTGATTGGTTCACTGCATGCTATGTCCAAAACACACCCATGACTAATATACTCATTTAAAACAACCCATTTGAACTATGCGCCAGGCACGATGTTCACTTTTCCTACTGGCACTATAGCGCTTTGCGCTGGCCCCTCCCCCAAAGACAACTGCACTTCAGACTTCAGACAATGCGCAACTGACCCTGAAATTCGGGCCCCTAGGGTTGATTGTATAAATGCGGCATTTGCACATGGGCCTGATATAAAGTCACTCAGCATTGGAATTAAAGATGTGCTACAATCAATATAAAATAATAGTCTTTAAAGTCATGGCCAAAAAAACTAATTACACTGGCAAGCTAAGCAATTGCAAACTTCCTGAAAAAAAACAAAATTAGCATATGTCAGGAGACAGAACACCAGTATGTTTGTATCAGGGACCAGCAAAAGGACCGCAGACAGGCCTCAGAGGGTTTAACCACAAGATACACGTGATAAGATTTAGTTGCATCTTGACCACGTTACAGGATGCTAAAAACAGGGCACACACACCTGCCACACCTTCTTCAACACCAAATTCAAGTACCCAACAAAGGGCAGTTTCAGACATGGATCAAGTGTAATTACCCTAACAACCATGTTTGCTTAACATAAGATTTTTTGTTTGCTTGTTGCTGTTGAATCTGCCTCATTCCATGTCTCTTAGACATCTATGTAACCACTGCACACTTTCAAGAAACCTTGTGCGTGAAATATAGACACACATATGCTGGGAGACACATGTAGGGCGCAATGTCTCTTTATTAACAATAAGCTGAAAAAATATCAAGAATTTCAAGGACACATGAGAAAAGTGTTCAGAGACTAATAACAAGACAGTGATTTGTTAGCAGTGATTTGTTAGCCTGCACCAGGCTGATCCGGATGGTATGAAAAATGTGTACTGAAAAAAAAATCTGATCAAGACAAAAGCATGCAACCTTGTGTGCAAAATGGTTAGATGGGCATACATAGCTAGAACTAGCCAAAGCTCAGTCAATGTTGCTTTGAAGAACACTATGTCAATAACCCCTTTATAATGCTAGTTTAATTTCAACTCTGTTGGAGTACAGTTCCAAGATACATTTATATGAGTGCCATTCCCTGACTATCCTTCATTCCATAGTGTAATCAACCAAAGATCGTTTGGCACAGTATATGGATGCAGGATCTGCTCAAATATGTGGTTCTTACCTCTTTGATATTGACAGGCTGAGCAAAGATCTGTGCTGTGTCTTTTTCTTGCAGCTGATCCAAGATGGAACGCTGCAGAATCAGTGCAGGAGTCAGCTGCAGCTCCATCACTGCTTGATGTACCTTCACCTGTAGGACACAGAATGGGGAACAATAAGCACACAGTAAAAATGGTTATCTTACAGGGGAGATATTAGGCAAGTTGTAATAGATCTTTGATTTTGTGCAAAGAAAGTTTTGTATAACCCACTCACATAAAGAGATCTCTCAGCTTTATTCTTTACATTTTCAGGCCTTTTGAAAATTAGTAGTTTGGACAGATTTACATAGAACTGCCCCTCATCTGTCGAGACCCCACCCACTAGATTAGTTGAAGATATGCCATTTTGTCTGCTAGTTTTACAACCACAGATAAGCCGAGCGCTATGTCAACAGGTAAAGGCAAGTCACACATGAAGTGCTATGTTGTTGGCTGTAAAAACAGCACAACTCCTCACTTTCTCCCAGACAAAGAAAATCAAAGAACTGTGTGGCGCCATTTCATTTTCTATGGTCATGTCCCAGAATCAATTGATTTTGTTTCAACCTAAAAAGTTCCATCTTACGTATTAAATGTGTAACGTGGGCGGGAGTGACAGAGAGCGCAAGCAGGAGCGGGCGGGAATGGTCAGAAATTCAGCGGGAGCAGGATTTTAAAAAATAGTCCCACGCAGGGCTCTACTCCACAGTCTTTAGCATCTCTTCTTTTGCAGCAAAAATTGTTTACCTCCTCTCTCTTTAGTTTCTCTCTCTTCCGGATGAGCTCTACCAAAAGCCGTGCTCTTTCAAGGTCGTGACGCAACTTCTGCCAGTATTTAAGCTCTTCTCTTATGGCACTCATCTTTTCGTCTGGCTCAGCCTGTACACAGACACAAAAGACACAACATCCATGAAAAACCGAATGTGAAGATCATGGCATTGTGACACAAACATTCTTATGCTAGTTGGTGACTTTAGAATGCCAAAAATAAAAAACTGCTGAGCCAAATAAGTAGTATAAAATAGCACAGCAACTGTGGCTTAACATTGTGTAACAAAGATCTAAACACAAACTCCTGAAAACACAAACCTGTTCTGCACTTTTCTGGGCCTGCAGATTTGAGTGTAGCCGGCGAATGAGAGGCAATCCGTTGCGTGATTGACGCTTCAGTAACCAATAATTGTGCAACCTCTGCATAAAATAATTCTTTTTTTGAATGACTATTCCTTTAGAAACTTTGTTCAACCTGTGGAGTAGAGAAATGAAAGATGTCTGAGGAAAAAAACAAAGTATTTCATACAATAAAAACAAACTAACTAACTGGAGAGAAAGATATTTGTGGTCCTAGAGTACCCGTGCCCAAAAAGTTTTTAGTGTTGTTCCTAACACACTTCACCCCCAAGACTGGAACCAGCCTTTTTTTGGTCCGTTGCGTGATTGTCTGCCATATATTCTTTTTGATTTTGTGCTCTGTAATGCAAGTTTATGATGTAAATAATATGAGCCAGGCTTGTGCAATCTATACATGTATCATAGTAGTGCAATTACTATTAAAGTGCACATAATCTTATTTATAGTGTAACTTTGGCTAGTGGGTTCACAACACACGCTCTGTGTTTTAGCAACTGCACAGTCTTTTTTTAAAAATCCAAGTGTTGTTTCTCTTCTAGGTGCATTAACAATTATAATGCAAATAACATATCCTTAATCACAATATCATAATTAATGATGTACCCATCCGTGTTTCTATATAGATGTTTTTGATTTAGAAATATATGAGTATACATTTTCTGATACATGGATACACATCACAATTTTTAAGGCTTGATCAGTTAAAACAGATTAAATAAAAAACAGGGTTCCCATTCTAAGTCAGTTTTTTCCATGATTTTCCCTGTTTAAAAAGCAGAATTTCCATGACCTCCCATATAAAGAAATGTCTAATAAAACATTTGGATGCTGAGCAGAAAAGGGTTATAGAATTCAAAACTAAATTTACGTGGTTGTTGTATAATAAATGCAGCTCGGCTAGTTGAATGGACCAAATCCTCACAACTCTGACATCCTCTACATGCATGTCTTATCAATAAATGGTCACGGTGAAATGGGCCATTCTGAACAAAGCCGCTCTATATGCTATTAAGCTGCTTGATGTGGACGAATGGAGAAGCGCAGTGATGGGAAGTTGATATGAGGTGGGTCTTTTCAGGGTCTTCATCCCAACATTTTTTTCCTGGTCACATGGCTCGTAAGTGCACGCACTCCCATACTGGAGAGAAGCGTAATCGATTTACATACTTAATATTTTGTTCTTCTGTCACCATCACTTTGGGTGAGCCAGTCCTTAAATTTCTTCATTTTCAACCAAATATCTTGAAATTTACACTTGCCTGGCATGTTTGGTAAGTTAGCGAATGTAAGGACAAAGATTTGCGTTCTAGAATGCAGAATATTTTTAAAGTGGGAGAGGTTCAAACAAATCAAAAACACTCACAAAGACATGTACATTCACTTCATGTTTTGGCTACTAAACTATATGCTATTAACAAAATTCCCTGATTCCCTAAAAATTCCCTGACTTGGCACCCAAATGATAAAAATCCTTAACGTTCCGTGTCTGGAAATGCCTTTACTGAAATTCCCTGACCCATGGGAACCCTGAAATAAGCAGTGATAAATATTACATCAAAAACTATGAATCTATTAATGAAATAATATTTTGATTCAAATTTAACAAACCACATTAATATAAATTTAATTACTAGGTCAAATACTGTTGTTTTATTGGTAATGTCTCACCTGTGGGACTAACAAAGTGTTATCTTATCATATCCGGGTATTTAAACGCTTATGGCTGTATGATAACCAGTACCCTACTCTGTGAATGACTAAAGCAAGATGAGTAAATAAAAAATAAATTATTATGAAGATTTTTAAACAAAAACAAATAAAAGGGTCAAGCTTAGTCACTCTTTTAGATGCTGCACAGCTGAGAGACAAACAATAGTAAACAGAAACAGAAGCACAGCTAAATCTATACAAAATTATTTTAAACAATGAAAAAATGTGCTCACACTGAAATTAACAATGCTGAAACTGGCTTCTTATTTTTCACGGCCTGGCTTCTCAAATAAACAGAGCCTTATTTTCTGGAGTAAATTTTTGCTCTGGCTTCTGCACTGCTGGAGGAGGAATGAAACATTCCAGCAAGATGCTGGGAATACATCTGGAGCACTAAATTAGTAACCAAACAGAGACTTGCCTATTCTGTAAATCACCTGAACTTACATAAAAAATATTCTTAAATCAAAGATTTTAAGAAATTTCCATTTTTAACTTACTGCTGTACCATTACTGTTTTTAAATTCAGAATCAATCCAGGCAGGTGCATGGACCCTGACAGAATGTTAACTTACAGTAATATTTTTCTGGCACTCACATCCTAAACATCCTAACATTATGGTAACACATTTTTTTTCTTTAAGCTTTGACTGTCTGATATATAGTGGTAACAACATTTATGATTGAAAACTATTATATTATCTGGATTTACTGAATTGTTGCATCAGGTGTGCTATAGCAGGGCAACATCAAAAGATGCAGGAAAGGAATACTCCAGGACCACTGAACTACAGCATGAATGCTGAGCATCTGTGTATGCTTGTAGCAAAACATTTTTTGGATAGTGGGGTACTCACCTATGTGGAGGCATTTGTGGCACAGTGACCATCGGTGTGGCTGCTTTTCTAGATATTACGTCCTGGCTCTTCTTCTCCTTCTTTAGCTTAACTTCCTTTTTATTGCTCCTTCCTGACTTCTTAAGTGGTGGAGTCTGGATGTAGGCGCTTCTCCCCCTGTTGGCCCGTCCGCCCACCACCCTCCCCCCAGTCTCCTCATCATCGGAGCCCTCTTTCTCTGCTGGCGAGTGTGCCTCACAGAACGCGGTTTTCTTTACTGAAAACGTTGTGCCGTTCACAGTCGTCTCTCGCACAGGATCAATCTTCATGAAGAGCCCTGCCCTCTGGGCACAGGTGACATGGAAGGCAGTGTAGCAGTTCGCCTTGTGACATTGGATGGATGCTCCACGGCCCTTTTGCTTGCAAAGGTAACATGTCAGCTTCCACCTGGCTGAAGGAATATTTTCCACTCCTTCCACGGGCTCCAGAAAAACCGTGTTGGCAAAACACACCTCAGGAATCCAGATGGCACACACCACATGTGCCCAGCGGCCATCGCTGGTCTGTTTGAAAGCTCCCCCCCTATTAGGGCACAGTACGCAGTCCACAGGGCGTGAGGGGGACTGGAGACAGCAGCGGCACAGCCACTGACCCTCTGGAATATAGGGGACCCCGTAGCACTCCTGGTGCACCGCCAGATTGCAGATGTCACAGAAGAGGATGACATTGCTATTCAGGCATTCATCATCCAGGCACACGCAGCAGAACGCATCCTCGTCGATGGAGCTCTGAGAAGGCGCCTGACTCCTTGACTCCAGGAATGACTCCTTCTCTAAACGGTCCATCAGCAACTCAAAGGAATCTGGCGAAACAACTGGCTGACCCTCGTCTATCCGCTTCTCATTGATCATCTCCAGCCAGGCCACATCCTCCTCATCCATGTCATATTCGGCCTCATTCTCCAGTTCTTCTGGAGACTTCTCCATGTAGCGATAGTAAGCTGTGGGTAGAGGAGCTGTCTCTGTGGGCATGAAAGCCTCCAGTACCCTGAATGTGGGCTTGGGTAACTGGCAATGGCTACTGTGCCAATTATGCTGCGAGTGAGATTGTCCATGTGAATTAGAGCAGTGGTTTTGTGAAGAAGTGCACACATTCTTAGAGTCCTTTTTTTTGCTTTTATTGCTGACTAACCTACGGCTCTGGCTTGCCACGCTGGTCGTAGAGGAATGCTCACTGTTTTCTTTGTTGCTGTTGCACTCTGAGATGTCCTGCGCCATCATCTCATCCTCCGTGATGATGGGCAGTGGATCGAAGATGCTGATCCGGTGAAGCCGGCCATCTAGGTCCACTTCCACCATTTTCTGGGCCTGGGCGTAGGTTAGGGTCTCACGTGTTGGTGAAACTTTGAGCCTGTAAGGAGATGGGGAGCGGGGATGTGCTGACCCCCGAACTCCACCACCTCGGGGGGTGGCATCGCTGGTTCTGCCCCCTAAACCTCCAGGCAGACCCCCCTTCCGGCGTGGCTTTCTCATGGGCACCTTTATTGTGCAGCCACGCTGAACCTGTATTTAACACATGAAATTATAGTTAAAAAGACATCAGTTACACAGATGCTTGCATAGTTCAGCATAGTTCTCTAGTTCTTAAGTCCACAACGTTTTGATGCCCATAGATCAAATAATTAGCTAAAGATACAAGCCTTTTTCAGCTTAATCAGATGTTACAACAATAATAACAAACTGAGCAGAAAGGTGGGCTACAGATCTAATTAGACTGGACTTTCCTTTTTATCAATTCCAAAAAATTCATGGACTAATCAATTTGTATAAGAGTGGGAAATCACACTCGTCTGTGACATCACTGACATTGCACTTCTACAGAGATTTAGAAAAGGGCAGGTGAAACGGAACACTAAGGTTTATAACTGTCACAACCAAAAATCTCTGACAGACATACAGACATCAAGCGTGATTTGTCTGCAGCATTAATCTTTCCAGCACTCCGAGTGTTTTTATTTTTGCTCTCTGGGGGGCGGGACTTTCAGATTCTGCACAAGGCCTCCGGCATTTTGCTCTTTCGTCGGTTTAATCCACACTATTTCTCGCGTCTGGTGCGAGGTTGAGGTGATGTGGTGCTCTGGTACGAGGTGACATTCGAACTTTGATCCGTACGTCGAAAAATAAAAAGTTATTTAAAGTTGCTGAACATTTCTCTCTCGGCAGAGACACCTCCAACAGCTCGGGAAGTTTTCTTCTCCCCTGCACTTCAGCGTCCAATCAGCGTGCTCCAAGCGTGCATGAACCGCCCCCCTCAGCCAATGAACGACGTGCTGAAAGGATAAAGCGTTCGGTTACGCGTCCTCATTTCTAGAACGAAATGTCAGCCATATTCAGTTCTAACCGAACTTCTGCCTGTAGTCATGGCAGCGGGACCCGGCCGCCTCCACTTCACAGTCCCTTTTCCGTCACTACACCTCAATAAAACGTTCTGTCAACATTCCGTTCACAAAGTTAAGACTATTCATCCCCTGCTGGGTCGCTCCACCGACAAAAAAACAACTCACTAGCTAAAAGCTAGCTCTATTTGCTAACTCGGCTAGCTAGCCTCGGACCCAAGAAAACAAACTCAATCAAAAGCTTTCGCTCGGGCTTATAGTGGTTTCTTCTCCCGAACTAGAGGCTGACATTGAGCAGGCCTCGACAGACCTAATTTCAGACGTTTATGTACGTCTAAAAGTCCATGTTTATCGTTCAGTATGCCTCCGACAAAGTAGAATCGAATTATTACCTTGTTTGAAAACGACAGCTCCTATCAGTGGAGCTCTTCAAGTTAGCCGGCCGAGACGGTTTCCCCCAGAAAGGTCGGTCAAATTCACGAATAAAAACTCGGACCGCGGTCCTTCTCACTCTCTCATGTTGTGTTCCAACAAACGTCTCCCCTGCGTTCATGAAGCCTGAGGCATTTTCCACATCTACACTAACAGGTCTTAAAGTTCAGGTCCGGGTAGATTTGTGGCCGGAGTTTTAGCTCGGCTGGCTATTTTCAGCTCCAAAACGGACCGCTGCTGCCTGGCTAGATAGCAGCTAGCTGATACAGAGGGAGAGAGTGGGGCTTTCAGTCAAGATAGCAAGAACACGCCCCTTGAGTGGGAAAGCAGGCCATCCACACTCTCGGCTTTTTCCTACACTCCTCCATAAACGGCCCGTTTATTTACTGCTTGGTGGACTCGGGAGTTTACCATGACCTTTCTCTAGCTCCTGGCTGTCCATCCAGTGCCGGAGCCGAGGCCAGCGCTGGTGGAAACGGTGCAGTCCTTTTGCTGCCTATCCCCGCAGCTCGCCAGCTCCACCGCACGCAACTTATTCGTTGGCATCTGACGAACTGCAGTCAGAGATCTGGCCGGGCAGCACAGAGGCGCTGCATACCACGAGGAGCTCCTCCAAGTTTACATCAGCACGTTTGTTTATTTATTTATTTATCATTTAAAACCATACTGAAATACAGGCATGCAGTTAAGGCTATTGAATTAAAAGAAAAACTTTATATATATAGTGTCTCTGTATTATGGTATTATGATTGGATTGTTTATAGATATTTTTGACTATGTGTGTGTATACATCGTCATGAACCTGTTTTCCAGTGTTTCCAGACGCGACACCTTAATCATTATCTTAATTTCAGCATGCCAAGTCATTTTGGACAACCATGCTTATAACTTTTTGGAGACAGTTTGGGGAAGAACCTTTTCTATTCCAGCATGACTGTGCCCCAGTGCACAAAGCAAGCTCCACAAAGACATGACTGGATGAGTTCGGTGTGGAAGGACTTGACTGGCCCACACAGAACTCTGACCTCAGCCCCACCCAACACGATTAAGCCCTTTCTCATCCAACATCATAAATTCTCCACAAAAACACTTCCAAAATCTTGTGGAAACCTGCTGTGCAGAGCTGTATAATACTACATTCTAATATCTAAACGATTCACATCTGTTTCATCTTCCTGCTGCAGTGTTTTATAGTGGTCTGGAATTGTACAGGTCCCTGATAGGAACTGTAAGAATTTACTTAAAGGATTTCAAGGGAGATCTGTTTGAAATTATTAAGGTTTATGAGCACCCCAGAGAGCACAGTTACCACCTGAATCATTAACAGATAACAGCTTTCAAAAAAGTAGCTTACATTTCTTTCATCATATTCTGGAAGAGGACCACTCACTGTTAAAATATCTTTGATGTGGCTTGATAGGGCAAAAGGGTTTCTCTTTAGGCTGTACACAGTTGTAAGACCCAGTGATTTGTATTCATACAGGCACAGCGGGGATAAAATTAGTGTTCTCTTTTTCAAAGAACTTGCACAGTGTCAAATATTTAATTAAATTTAACTTGAGCCCTTGCAATATATATTCATTTTAATGAACGTAATATTTCTTTGTTCTAATTTTGTTTATCTTTTACATTTCAGTTATTCTAGGCTTAAATTACAATCCATGATTTTCAAAATGGTCTCTGACTTTTGGATGCCATTGTCTATACTTTGATGGAAATAATTGATTTAACATCTTTGTGTAAAAAAGACGAGTCCGTTTCCAAATAAGAGAGAGGCCTCCACATTTCACACCACTGTGTCAGGCCTTAGTGTCCCTCTTGTCGAGTGAGAGACCATTTGGCCTGAGTAATCACTAGCCTCATTTGCATTTGAACAGTTTTTCTCTGGGCCTACGGCTGGTGAGCATCCTGCCCCACCTTCTGCATGTTTGAAAGGGAGCTATCTACTCTTCAATTAGATGCTTTCTGGGTTACACCCTCAACACCCCCTCTCGCACCCCACTACCTGAGACATTAAGGTGTTTTACTGATGAGCTTGAACAGATACAGGGTTAAGCAGGGTGTCTTCAAATGCTTTTCATTTGTCTCAGATTGTATGTAACAAAATAAAGGCCTTTAGTACGAAACTGTCTCATTTTTATTGAGTATATTAAATATAGGATGCTGTACTATTTTACTAAATTTTTACGTTTTAATTGAGGTGGTCTTTGGTCTTGCAGGATACACAATGTCTTTTTCTTTAAAAACATCTGACATCATACAGATTAGATTATGCCAGGACCCCAGGCACAGAACAAGGGAGTGCAATAAACAAACATTATTTACTGATGGGCTAACACCTAATATGACACTGATACATATCAATATGGGTTTTACTTTGAAAAAAAATACTTGGTGTTTTTTTACACTGAAAATATGGTGTTTAATTACATTTGAAGTCACATTTGGGAAGTTCAGCCTCAAATAAACTCAGGAATGAAGACAACCTGATTAAACTTGGTTTGAGGAGATTTTGTGATCAGGAGAAAGGAAAAAGGTGATATTTCGGTTTCTTTGGAGTAACTACAGTTTAATGTTCCATCTGATAAATAATATTTTGAAAGATCAGAATGGTGAAAAACTGTACAACCCTAAGGTAAGCATCAGCATGAATTTGTTACTAAAATCCTCTTTTAATCTCTTCTGAGCATAAAAAGCCACAACGTTACGAGTCTGATCAAAGGAATACATCTGCAATAACTCTTCCACAACATAGCACTTAAAGGCAAGTTGGCAACAAATGCAAGTCAGTCATAACTGTAACAGCAGTACATCCTCAGGTCCACTTATCAGGTCCACAGCAATAATACATTCACCACTGATTCCTCATAGACTGTCATACATACATTTCCACATTGTAACAGCTGTATGTGTGAAGTTCTCTCCCATGGTTCTTCTGCATTAAATGTGTCTTTATACATAGTGTAACTCCGTCCACAGCCAGAACATCACTGAGTCATTGTCAGTGTGTTTCTCCTCTTTGAGTCTCTTCTTGGGAATGGAACAAAACTCTTCACTTCTTTAAATGATAATCCTGTTCAGAAAAAAAGAACACAAAGGGCACTCCAGATGATGAATAATTACCACACACTGCGGGTGTCAATTGCACTGCAATAAAATTACACACATCAGTTAATTTTTCCACACCATTCCAATGTTGTTACATAAACTACCATTCATAAGTCACTTATATACTTTTTTCTACATTTCTTTTTGTTATTTTACATGCAATGCTTTGTTATTTTACATGCAATGTGAATGACTGTCAATTAACTAAAACACATCCTCAGAATTTATTCAATATTTCAGAGTTTTGTGAATAAGATAATTTCTTTGTGAATATAATATGAAACTGCCAAATATTACACTGTAATTTGCTTTTTAATTTTTGCCTTTTCTGATTTAATCTTAAATGTGCTAAAATGTACAGGATGCTAATTTTCAAGGGGAAACAAGATCATTTAATCCTATATTAAATAAAATGTAAATCCTAACAAAATATATATTCTAAAATATCTTATATAAAAAAACAGAGGTGACAGTGATGGCAACCAAATTTCTCAACTTGCAATGAGCTAGACAGAAATGATTGGTATGGAATGAAACCCTGCTTTGGTCATGGCAGTAGTAACTGCAACGTCAATGCATTAACCCTTAATGTGCTGAAGTTGTAATTGTGCACTTACGCCTCCACTCCTCTAGGGGCAGTGTTGCATTATCATAGCTGTCATCATATGGCTTAGGCTCTGGACAGTCCTCTGGATCCCTCAGGCCGTCGAAATAACTATGGGCCAGTGCACCATCAGCAGTGAGGCGGGAGTCTGCGTCTAAAACCAGCATCTTCTCCAGCAGGTCTACCGCTGGGGTAAATACAGCATTAGTGTAAATCAACAGGGCAAAAGCATCACTTAGATAAATAATAATGAGATGCGTTAAAAATTAATGCAGTGAATGTAGTTGTGTGGTGTGTTATAGTATTAAATTGAAAATTATTTACACATGTGAATCCCATAAATATTTAAATTTTCCAGTCCCAGACTCACTTAAAGCCATTCCAGATGTAATGTCTGGAAGAGTGTGTGTGTATTTATACACAATATATATACACACACACACACACACACACACATATATATACACACACATATAAAGATAAAGAGAGAGAGACATACATGTATTTTTTTTTCATACAGTTCCTTAGAATCCTACATAAAGTTCCACTATACTGAATGGGCCTTCCCATGTTCAGAGGTCTGGTATTTCATAATGACTGGAACTTTCTCTTTCTTATTTAGAGAAAAAAAAACAAATAATATTAACCCATATTATCATTTACATGTTACAGAGTTCCATATATTAGGAACATGACATGAAACCATTTTCATCATACTTTGAATTTATAAGACCATTCTGGAAACATGTGCATGCATCATGAAAGAAACCCAGAGGTTCACACATTATAGTTGTTAGAAAAAATAAAACACACAAAACAAGTTCATCTAATTACATTTTGGGCCATTTCAATTGGTGCAGCTGGTGTTATAAAAAAGAGATTAAATATTATGTTCTGACAACAACAAAATGTAACGTTGAGAGTAAGTGTTATGGAAATTGTTCAAGGGATGTGTAAAGTTGGATACCAGAACCACACACACACCAGCATCAAGTAATAATTGAATGTCATGCTTTCCTGAGCAACATAATTTACATTTTGAGTAAGTAAAGATGGTGAAGTACAAACATAAGTGGACAATTTTAAAAGTGACTGTTTTCATGCAGAGCCAACATTATTTCCATGGCAAAGGTTGACATTTGCATGTTATTTACCTTAGTCATTTACTAACAAAAGAAAACACTACAGCTGCCCACGGACAAACCCTGGACTCGCTACAGCACACTGGTGCAATTCTGAAAACCAGCCTGACAGTTCGCTTAGTGTCCTTACCTGCTTCACTGGCCCTGGGAAACAGTGTGGAGAAATCTTTCCGTGGATAATGGGCGAGAGACTTCACATAGTTCTTCGCCTAATCTCACATTGGAGATCAAAGACATAAAGTCAAGTTATAAACATTGATCTCATTTACAGTAGGCTGGGAAAACCGATCCTGGTTCATACAATATAAATAACCTGTCTCTAAAATCTCAATAATTTAGTAAATAAGTTCTCCATCCAAACTGCACCCCGCATTTTACAGTATATTTACAGTATTTTAGTATCCTGTGGTGTGTAATACACAGGCATGTCACTATCAGATATATTAGTGGCTGAGTGACCGCTTAAATTGACAATTAGATATTGCAAGAGAGAGCAGAGGCAGAATTTCCAACATGCATTACCATCATGCACCATAATCAACCATAACCAAATAATGGAGTTTATCTTGACAGTCCTAGTCATTAACAGCAAATTACTCCATGTTTCATTTAACATTACTAACATCTGATCTCCATATTTACTCATTAACAAATTCAGGTGTTCGGTACTATGAATACGTATTTGCCCCTCCTGATTTCCTCTGTTGTTGCGTATTTTTTTAAACAAAATTGTTTCAGATCCTCATACAAAATATAAGAGAAGCAGAACATGAGGAACAGTAAGCCAGTTTTGTACAACTTATCGTATTATGTAGAAAGAAAATGACTACAGCGTCTAAATCACTTGCATTAATAAGTAATTGCCCCTAAGCTTAATAACTGGCTTTATTACCTTTAGCAGGAACAACCCCAATCAAATGCTGTAGATCAGTCTTTCACATAGCTGTGGAGGAATACTGACCCACTTTTTTTGCTTAATGACTTTAGTACAGCTACATTGAACTTTGAAAATATGCTACAATGACACATTGCAGCTGAGTTCAAACAAGGGCTTTAATTAGACCACTGTTAGCTCCTAATTAGGCTTCCTCTTGAGTTATTTAAGAAAAGTGTTACTTTTTAGCCCGTTTCCTCAGAGTGTTTTGTTGCTGCAAAACCCAATTGCGCATAAGCGTCTCATCGTGGACTGATGACTGGACATTCTCCAGGATGCTCAGATGTCCAGGAGGGCAAAATTGATGATACAGAGCAGGTTTAATGATTCTATCAATTATGGAGAGATGTCCAGGCCCTGAAGTAGCAAAGCATCCACACACCCCCACCTATGCCATCAGTCTTTTTGTTCTTTTTAATTAGCAACAGTGTTTGACTTGAAATTCTCCCACAGAAGCATTTTTCCCAGACTGTGTCTAATTATGGAATCATCAAAACGGACCCTAGCATGAAATTAGATGTTATGTGGGTTTCTTGGAGGGATATTGGTAGGCCTGCCAATTCTGGGAAGATTCACTACTGATTTACATTTTCTCCATTTGTAGATAATTGTACTCACTATAGTTTGCTGGAGTCATAGAGTCTTAGAAAGGTAAAAAAAAATGTTCAGTCTAAAAACCTTCTCATCCCTCAGGGAAGTTATTTTGTTCGAAAGGTTTTAATCATGTGATTTTGAAATTCAACAGGATTTTCAACCAAATTTCGTTAATTGAGTAACTAAAGTGGCAAACACTTAATCCACGCATGGGCATTTTGTGTTGGTCAACTTTTTTCCTTGAGTAAACCAAATGACAATTAAAAGCAGATGACAGTTGTGTTAAACTAGGTTTTATATTACATTTCACATGAGGATCTAAAACCATTAGGTGTGTAAGACATGAAAATATGGAGGAAATCTGAAGAAGGCAAATACCTCATCATGGGACTGTGCCTTGTATGGTACTGTTAAAAACGGTCTTACCTCCTGACTCTCTAGTTTCTCAATGAATTCTGGGCCTGGTGTCCCTGTTACCTTCATTATTTGAGTAAGCTGGTCCATGTCTGGATTTTAAGAGTCAAACAACACAACAGGTATTTGTGTAATTGTAGGAGCAGTGAATGTACTCCCAGTTAGTAACTGAATAATGAAGGATACAGTCTTTCCCTTTGAAGAGTGTCTTTCCATTGAACATTTCTCCCATTATGCACCCAACCGACCAGATATCCACTAAAGAGGAGAAAATATTACAATAAATATTACACCGTTATCATATTACAGGACATATTATGGTAGTAACTATGTAGTACATCAGTAATAAATGTGAAAGTATAAAAAAATTAGATGTTTGTGGAAGAAAAAATGTGAGTAATATTCTCCTTTTAGTGTAGGACAAAATATAATTGAACAAGTAAACAACCGTTGGATTACAGGCCTGAAATCAAGAATCATGCTCAACCAGCACTCTTCATGCACCACTACAGGAGTCATTGCTTGTGACTTTCTTAAGAGATATGGAAAAACATTATACACTGGAAAATCTAAATTAGTCTGAATGCTTTGGTGAGCACGCTTGGCACATCAGAATAGAGCACTTTCTTTTTCCAGTTTTGTACATTGTGTTCATGTGACACAAAACCTACAATTAGAGTCTTGTATATGTCCATGTGTATGTGTGTGTTTGTGTATATATGTCTAGTCAATAATGAAATATTTTATTCTTAAATGATTAGAATATTAGTTACTTTTGTATATATAATGATGCAAAGTAATATGTCATGTGAATGAATGCTTTTCGACTAAAGGCTTACATATAGTACTGAACCCACCCCCTTATTCATAGCGATTTACAGTGAGTGCAGGGTGCAGTTTTAGGAATCTTGAGTGAGTGCAGTTTTCGGAATCTTGTGCAACTAATTTGAAGGGAAATCTGTGGCAATGATTTTCCTGTCTGAACATGAAAACTTAACCTGCTGAGTGTGTCCACTCATCCTGTAATCCACTGCTCTGTTAATTACACACCACACTCAGGGAACTACACATGAAAACATTTTTTTTTCAATTTTATTTTATGAACATATACGCAAATTTAAAAATATATATAATATGTGTGTGTGAATATATTTATGAATACATTCTCATCAGAAATTCACAACTGCTTATTGCTTGTTTAGCTAGTGTAAGAAAAAGGTCATGTGACAGAAAGAGATGAATCGCATGAATAAATAACTTGAATGACATCTCTGTTAATATATCTTTGTGTTGACATGGCAACAAAGAAGCTACCTAAGGAAAAAAGAAACGAATTAACACCCTTACAAACTTGGCAGCCTTTAGAATGAAAAATGAAAAAATGTAATTCTCCTCCTACGGCTTCAGAGACATTTTACTAGCAGCTTGGAGAACTGATTCTCTCTAGACATGTTAGCCAGAACTGTTCCAATAACTACATGTATTACTGAAGTACTGAATACTTATGTATTCTGATTAATGTTCAATGTACACAATTCAAGAAAAGGTTTGAACATTAACTATTTATCATATATGTATTTAAAATATTAAAGATATTTTGATCTAAGATGCTCACACATCTGCAACATAATGCTTATTCAAGTAAGAGCTGAATGTTTTTCAACCTGGTCAGCTTCTTCAAGCCCTAGGAAAAACATCTTACATGCCACTTCATAGAACTACAAGAGGCATGAAGAGAGTGTGTAAATATGCATCAAGGCAGATGTGGAATACTATGAAGAACCTAAATACACATTTTTCTTTAATAACCTATAATTATATTTGTGTTTTTTAGGTAAGTTGATGTATCCAAACTTTTGATTGGTGTGGTATATTATCTCTGTCTGATTAAAAACAAGCTTCCATTAAAAGAAAAACAAAGAGATTGACATTAACTTACTATTTTAAAAGTAAAAAAAATATATATATCTTTCTGGTGATCCAACAGTGATTAAGGACTAGTCATGGATGAAATTACATGCTGGGGATTCTCAGCATTTTACAGTCTAGTCCTGATCTTAACCTGAGTCTTGTAAACCAACCCAGAAGGTGTAAAGTGTGTAAAGGTGTAATGGTTGTCTTGCCCGTCTGGGTATAGTGCATCCAGTTTAGAATGACCTCAGGCGCTCGATACCATCTCGTAACGACGTAACCTGTCATCTCTGCATCTGCATGCCGCGCCAGGCCGAAGTCCAAGATCTGTACCCGTGGCAACAAAACACCATCAACACCTCCTACATCTCCAACACGTTCAACCATGTCATTTTCATGAAATTAACCAACATGAAGAACTCCAACCCCAGCAACAGTTTCAACATCATCAAGTTCTTCCCATCCCCCCTAAAAAGAAAAGGGAGTGATGCTAACTGACCTTAAGCTCACAGTCCTGATTTACAGCCAGGTTTCCTGGTTTAAGATCCTGCCGAATACATCAATCCAAATATTACTGCATGTAAAATGTGTAGTGGATTAGTCATGTCACATGTTCATCTCACAAATGTGGCATTTTTTTTATAACTCATTTTGCCCATATAAATATACACAAAATGTTAATTGGACCATCACTCCTGTGCAAGCATTTTGGATATCTCATTCCAAAACCATGTTTTATGAAACTTTTTTCTTTTTGGATTTACATTATTTTATGTAGACTATAGATTTGTAGCTGAGCTGTAGATACTCATATATGCTTCCATTGAACTATTCTAGACATGTTGACCAGGGCAGAACTAACAGGGCAGAAATTACTCAAACTTTCACAAGGGTGTCTCTTTAAAGAAGCTGAGCTGTTCAGAATGACCTATTCTTGTGCCGGTCTGGCAAGACTATATGGCAACATATTTTTATACACCATTTAGCAATGGGTGTGGCTGGAACAAACTGACCACATTCATTTGGACAGATTGAAAGTGAAAGTTCTGTCTTAGGTGAACACACCACAGCACACAGTGTGAACAGCACAAAATTATTCCTCTGCATTAAACACATTTACCAAGTGAAGCAACCAGGAACACAGTGCCTGAGAAGCAGTGTGTTAGGTTGGTATTCTACTCAGGGTACCTCAGAGGTGCTTAGCAATCTTGGGAATTGAACCCTCAACCACTTGATGGCAAGGCAAACACCCCAACCACAAGGCTACCAACTGCATAGTGTATTTATTGTCTTTAAAAATAAATAAGTCACTCTTATGTTTCATGCTGTCATTTAATTCTAATATATTGACTCTGAAAAGGAACAAATTTGAAGAGAAAATATTTAAATAGAAAATAAAATCAGTACAAAAAACCATGAAATATTTATTTTTTGACTTATTTCTAACAATTGGCACATACCATTAAAAACTAATTTGATAAAATAGTACTTTTTATCAGAAGGAAAACTGTGGAATTGTGAT
>JBBKCR010000016.1:12754177-12773898 GCA_037577295.1 Ladigesia roloffi
ACTACCACTACTACTACTACCACTACTACTACTACCACTACTACTACCACTACTACTACTACTACTACTACTACTACTACTACTACTACTACTAGTACTACTGCATTTTGACTGCATTCAGCCCTGGGAACATTACTGATGCTGCATGTTCATGGATCACAAATGCCACCCCATCTCAACCCACAGGTACTGGATGGAGCTCCATCCCTCCAGAGAATGCAGCTCCTCTGTTCCACTGCCCAATGCTTCTATAGCTCTAGCCAATGTACTGCATTGGACACAGTAAATTCATAGCTGGGATCTTTTTACCTGATGGGTTGTTTTTCAGGATATTATTGCACATATATTGGACCTATCTTCCCACCTACTGACCTATATATCTATCATATGTGTTTTAAATTTCTAATCAACCTAATTAGCCGAATGTAATGATGATGCCCTGAACAGGTTTGAGACCAAAATACATTCCCATCTAGGTCACCTGGGAGAAGAGATCAGTGGTTTAAAGCATATGCTAGACAGAGCAGATATTTTTGGATTTCTCAGGCCTGATTTACTTAAGGATCTAGATTGCATACACAGCTGTCTGGCTGCGTGAGAGACAATAAATGCTGGTTAAGGGACCTTTGCTAAGCTCATTTTTGGCCTCAGCTGCGAGCAGCACTGTTGTTTGTCGCAGCAACGTTCTATGGATGCTGGATTTAAAGTCAGATTTACAGCCCGTACGTACGACACTTCACATCTGACACACAAATGCCAGACGTTTCTGACATATGCCATGTCAAATGGTGGACTATATGCTAGCCTTGTCAACCTCGAATGTGCTTCAAACCCTAATCATGTCACCGAAACTGCAGGGTGTCAACATTTTAACATGCACCAGAGGCTCAATCACGTCATCTTTATTCCATTGCTGCTGAACTGATGTTCATGTTGCTGCAGGATCAGCCAGTTTAGCGTGCATGTAGGCCCTTAGGGAGCCATGAGCCTCTGGCACAAACACAGGCATTGTTAACTTGCTTGTAAACAGAAGGAGTGTTCCCTGTTGAAAAGGCCCATATCCTATATTCTTAGTGTTTTTTATCCCAAAGTCTACATTTCCCAAAGTAATGGTACTTAATTTTTGCATTAGCATATTCCATTTTTCTCTTTATTTAGTGAAAGTAAACAGACTGTTTCTGTTACTGTGCCTTTAAAACCGATATATGTAAATGATTTTGGTTCGTGGGTTGACCCCTAACCACCAGGACAGCAAGGTTTCACACTTGTGGGCAATCGGATCAAAATTCAATAGCAGCATTTCAAACAATTCATAAATATTAGATTCATTGTGGGTAGGATCAGGTTCAGGTTATTGATAAGCTGAGATTACTGCGGGTTGACCTATGCATCACTTCTGCTCTCTATTGGGACTTATTCAAACAGACTAGCTTGAAACGTTCAGGACAACTTTTTGGATTTATAGATCATTTTAAAGGCTTCCATTATCCATCACACATAATTTAAACAACATTTATTTCAATAATTCTTCCACAGGAGGCCTACAAAACAAAACCATGCATCACTTCAAAATGAATGGACTGGTACACTGAAGCAATCTCAAAGAAACATGTTTGTGGTTGTGACATCACAAGTAAGATGAAACTCTTTTAGGAGCTTTACATACTATATATGGATGGACACAGGGGAGCAAAGAGTATATTATGAGACACAGTACTTGGCATGGAAAACAATTTTCCTTCACAATGGCCCTTTAAGAATCCTCTCCAGAGTTTACTGTATGTTTGCTTAATGGGATTCATTGATACAGACTGATACCTTTCTCTATAAATAACAGTAAAAAAGCTCCAGAGAGGAGAGCAGGCCACCCACTGATACATAACTGGAATGTTAGCTGTTCACGAGTAACACGGACAAAATGGCCGGAGGTCTCAGAGGGCTCTGAGTCATTGGCTTGCCCACGCCACCCTGATCATCACTTCTTTTCTCCACAATGTCAGTATAAACCCACCTCTGCATGGACACACACAGCACCTGAGCCAGATCCTCGCTGCCAGTCTCTCCCTGTCTCTCTCCCTCTTCCTCTCCTGCACACGACTGCTATGCCCTCTGACTCAGTCGTGTTGGAGACTGATCAGAACCACCCCCAGAGGACTGACTTCAACCCCTCCAATATATACCCTCACCACCACCCCCTGGGAGACCCCAGCCTGCCATCTGTCCCTTGGCACCATCTGCCATGCAAAACCATAACCAAAAAATATTTAGGCAATGGGGAAAAACATGGATGGACTGGTAGGAACAGGTGGACCAGCAGACAAACAAAAAATATAAACAGAAAGAGTCTTCCCCATATTGACACTGTGCAAAACAATGTGTTTGTGTTTGTGTCAGTAAAGAGAACAGTGTTTATGCTTTGGAGAGGCTTATTGTATATTTGACTTACATTTAATCACATTTCTTAAATGTGCCTTAGTTTAAATTTAACCCTCTATGGCACGCATTTTTTTTTAAGAGGAAAAAAAATACTTCACCCAAGATTTTGGGAGCTTGTGGGTCCTAATTAATATATCAATCATAAAATGTGTCCTACCCAAGACCCCCCTAAAAGACTTTGATTGATACAATTATAAAAGGTATTTTATAATGTATGATAACATACAACAAATACATTATAAGTTATTTCCCAACAACAATAATTTCAACGAGTGTTATTTAAAAAAAACATCAGTTTATTTAAATTACTTTATCAATCCGTAGCATAGAGATTAGATGTGTGTGTTAGTGTTTATATATTTAAATCTTTAAATATAAACACAAACATTAAACATGTTAAAAATTGAAATGTATCTTATCTTCTGCTAGCAGTGTGTGCAACCCAGCTACTGGCTCAAAAAGGACTCAGGCTTATCATCAGATATAATGTGATGATTTTTGGTTTAGTTTTTAAATTGGGGCAGTGGATGGGCCAAAATAATATTTTGTTGCCTAAAGGCAACACCATGCCATAGAGGGGTAACATGGGATCTTACGCCAATTCAGAGTGCCTAAACCTAAACTAGGGTTAACCTACAGGACAAACATGTGGACTTTGTAAAACTGCATGTTTTTTTCACTTAGGGGAGAAATATATTTATTTTTTGTCGATACAGTCCAATGGCACATGCTTTTATTGGTCACAGAAATCAAGATCTGCACGACCTGGTGATGCCACATAAAATGCAGGAAATCTTCAGACAATTGTCTCACTGAAGAACATAATAATAGGTAAAGTTTATTTTGAAAATAAAATAGAGCTAAATGTAGATAAATGTTGGAAACTGTTGAAAATGGCTCCTAAACCTGACCTTTACAATAAGAATATATGCAAAAAATTATTCCTATCCCAGGAATAGATGTCTTTCAAGTAGAATATCAGGTTCCAGGTTTGGAACATTTTTTCCCATACATAACCATGCGCAGGTCGGGTTGGGGTTTGTTTTCTAGTGAGGGACCTTTTTTGCATTTGACATATTCTCTGTTCTTTCCCTCCTTTTCCTCTCTCATTCACTCATGCATGCACACTCTCTCTCTTGTGTCCCTTTTTCTCACAATGTTAGCAGTGTTTGGAATAGCCTCAGTTTGAGGAGTGAGTGAATGTCCCACGGAATAAAACATGGATGATGGGTGGGGTGTGTTGGGTTGGTGGAAAGGTCAGAGCAAGATCATCTTAAGTGTGTTAAGCCTTTCTGTAGGTCAGGCTCGGGCTTCAGTTTCATCCCTCTACAGACCTCAAGTTCCCATTATTCAAGATGGCCAGTTTCTGATATTTGTGTTTAAGAAATCATTCTTACTGAGAAGATATTTCATAAGTCACTAAACACTGAAACTTAGATCAATAATCATCTATCTAACCATCCTTCTAGCTATCTATCTCTGCAAGTATCTATAATTATGTATATTTGTGCCTTTATATAAATGTATATATACTAACACATACACACAAATACATTATTATAGGGACTAGGAGTTTGGAACAGCCCTCTCAGTACAGGTATTGAGCAATACATTTAACCCAGACTGCAAAAAATGATTATTTTTACATTAACAACTCCATCAGCTTAAATATGTCCTGTAAATCTGAAGAACCGCTGGTTACTTTTTATGAAAAATAATATAAGAAGCATAATAATAATTAAAAAATTGAAACCATAATCAACAATGGAAAAATATATCTTCAATAATATTTACATCCACAATACATATAGCACAAACAAACTTGTATGTGTGTGTGTGTGTAAAAAGGAAAAAAAAAAGACTTTGCGGGCAACAAGCCTTAATGGCCTTCCCCTAATGGAGCATGAAGACAGCAGTGAAAGCCAATAAAAATCAATTTCCCCCTGCTGTAATTATACCAGTCTCTTAGTTAATTATGCTGGTCTTGGCGTTACAAAGAGCTGCTAACGTCCTTAGTGAGGAGCTAAAAGGACCAGCATTATCGAGGCATTGCGATTGTCTAACCAAGGCACTGACCATGTGATTAGATTGAGAGAGAGAGAGAGAGAGAGACAGAGAGAAGAAGAAGAAGAGTGCAAAAGAAAGAGGCAGAGAGAGAGTAAGAATGAGAGAGAGAAAGAAAGAAAGAATGAGAGAGAGAAAAAATTAGAGAGAAATAGAGAGAGAGAAAGAATGAGAGAGAGAGAAAGAGAGAGAAAGAAAGAGAAAGAGGGAGAAAGAGAGTAAGAAGGAAGGAGAGCCATACAGAATGAGTCATAAGAAAATGTCAGACCTCCTCTGCTCTATGAGCCTTCATTTCAGGCCATTTTTAATTCTTTATCAAATGCTTACACTTCAAATTATATTTAGTTGCTCAGACGGCAGAAATATAGTTTTTCTCCACAGTGCTAATAATTAAACATCATTCTGCAACACTTTATTTTGCAAACCTCTATTTATATAAGCATTAAGCACAAAGGGTGAATTAAGTCCTAATTATAATAACAGGTATACAGAAGATGAACAGACTAAGACAGAAAACACAGTCAGAACAATGGTGAGTCGATGTTTGGCTCCACGATCCAATACACAATATACTCTACAGTAAAGTATACAGGTAAGTATGGCCTGAACACTTGGTGGTGTTTTCAATCATGTATCCAAGTGATTGGTTAAAGTCCCTTAAAGTCATGTGTGAACACACCACAGCACAGCACATAGTTTGAACAATGTGAAATTCTTTCTCTGCATTTAACCCATTCACTAAGGCCAAAAATGTATGTCCAGCAAGCAGTGTGTGGGCATGGTATCTTGCTCAAGGGTACCGCAGTGGTGCCACTAGCAGTCCTGGAATTCAAACACATGACCTTTTGACCTCAGAGCAAACTTCCAAACCATTAGGCCACCAGCTGGCCCCGTATCTTCATATTTCACCACAGTAGTTTTTTATATTTTCTATTTAACAGTAGTCATTTGCAGTCATATGTTTTTTTTTTTAGAAATGTTGGAATTAAAATACACAGTTTTTATGATTATAAACATCCTATTAAACATCCTATTTCTCTTCCACTGCTGACTCAGCCCTCCAGCTTCAGGACCACTGAATTTTTACCTTTCACCATAAAAAGTGCAACATTCAGAACATAACACTACACTATATAGAGCAGAAAAGAAACTAAGGTTCCTTTTAAATAAGTCATACAGCTTTAGAGATCAGCGGTGATGCTACATCTTTTAATGATTTCACTACGAATTATGGAAAGGAATCCCAACATAATGAGCAAATAACATTCAAATAATTTGAATGACTTTTAAATACAATGCAATATGGATACATAATAGATACAGACTGCAATTAGGAGGAATAAAGACTACACTGTTCAGCAACAAATCAAGAGGCATGTCAACATGTGAAAAGAAAATTCTATCTTTTGAAAGTGGCTTTCAGATTTTTGAGATTAGTGTTTTGGAAACTGAGCTTCTCTTTTTATTTTTGTGTGTGTCAGATGAAGCCTTCAAGAAAGCTCAATATCAAATGCTTTGAATTCAGAAAAGACAGAGAGATCTGATGTATTAGGAGTTCTCCACTGAAATGGGAACAGCACTATAAAGCATCACGACTAATATGCCTGAAGTGCTAGATCTTGATTAGAACAGTCACATATGGCATCTGGATACTTAATTAGAAATCCCTGCATTATATTTCTGTGATAGAGACGGAAGCCTGAGGGTTCCCAACCACCAGGCCGCAGAACGATGCACACAAAGGACTGTGCTTTTTTAATTTAGATGAAGTGGATGCAGACAACAGAAACTTCAAAACAATTCTTTCCAAAACACATAAGATAAAGCATGGTAACGCAACCATATGACAAGCTGAGCTGAAGGGAAACTGGACTTGGCTGAAATCCAATATTTTATTTATGGTATTGTTATTATCATTACTCTCATTTTATTTAAGACCCAAATTGTGGCATTAAAATGTAAAGTGTATGTAGAAGGATCTGCTTTAATGCAGTGTTGGCTTCTCTCAGTTGTCAGCTAATTAATAGCCAACTTGAAGTAAAGGCGCTGTTGCATTTTCCAGCCACACTCTTGTGTGAGGTCGGGTTTTCAGTTTGTCAAAACAAGGATCAATAATCTACTGCATTTATCACTCTCAGACAGAACAACATGCCTACATGAATGCTTCGTCAACATTTTGATTTCCAAAGACAGTTTGAAAGCTGACCTGAATAGCATTTTAGCATTTGTTGGTATTTCTAAACAAGTGGCCTCATAGTTTTATTTTTTTTAGCCTCATGGTCATAGCTATATACGTGGCTGAGATGTTTTCTAGCCTACAAACCCATCGGAATATGAAAAAGGCCACTGTGGAAGCAGCAGCAGAAGTATCATCCACTCATTTGGCAGTGGACGAGACTCAGACTTGAGTCCCTGAGCTCTTGGTTTTATTGTTACTCTCACCAGAGACTAGTACATATCTAAAATAAGGCGACGAAACTTGCCTTTGTACCAGAATCTTTCTTTATTCTTTTTATGCAATTTCTTAAAGTGCTCCCACACATAAAGTCCCCAGCATCTTTGCTCTTTTCATATCACTGTCGATGTGAAAAATTGGTGCTGGTTTTCCAAGGTGACATAGATGCTAATAAATCCCCAGATGTCGTTTATTCAGTTTCATACATCTTAGCTACATGGTAACAATTGATGTCCTTCTTAAAGGTCTTCATTGGTGAGAATTAAGTTGCATACTATATATAGACATAAACACAAATTAAAAGATTATAATAGAAGTAAAGGAATGCAACAAAAGAATAGTACAATTTGTAGAGTTGTCCCATAAGTTAGACTGGCCTCCTGAAGGGTGATCATATCTGTTTTCTGACCCTTTTTCAAAGCTATCTAACCCTGGTTAGCATGTTATTTGAGATGAATTATGGGCTTCTCATCTCCAAAACAGCTGGTGTTCCCTTTGAATTGAAGCTATAACTGGCAGCTGGAAAAAAAAGTCTGCAAATCCAAGTGCTCGGCTGTCTTGTGATGAATCAGTCAAAACAGTGCAAAATGTTTTGATTTTCATTTCATTCATGTTCGCTCTTTTGGATGAACAATGTTCACCCTGTCAGTCAAGATATGCAAATCCCATTGCACTGGGATTCAGCTGATTGTGAATTCAAAGCAATCAGCACAAATACAAACTTGTTTGAAATGTAAACAGGTTAACGAACGCGTCAGTTTGCTGCTTGCACTGTAAAACACATTATAGGACCACATGCAAAGCAAAGAGTCTACAATGGAAATGCTGTTAAAGCACTACCTCAGCTGTTATAAAGTTAATGGAAAGTTTCAGATAATAAGTTTTCACTCATATAAAATAGATTTTGATGCAGACATCAAGCAGTATTTAGTTTGCTTGGTTTCCTCAATCATTCAAAAAACATTAAATATAGCTATAAATTGATATATATAAACAAAAACCATCTACATATACAATCATACAACCATAAGGTTCAACCATATTTGAACCCTGCTTACCATATCATATTCTGTTTCAGGCTAATTAAAGCACCGACATATGTTCCACTGTTAATGACTCAGATCTGTTTTTTCCTCCTCTTTCTCTCAGTGCATCCATCAATGAACTTTCATCCTGCCATCCTCTCCCATATATCAATGATCAGATGTTGTTTGGGCAATTACAAGATCATATTGATAAAATCATCATTTAAAAAAAACACTATATACCTTCCTGCCATGACACCACTTAGCACTATTATAAAGCAAAGGCATCATCTTCTATTGTTCTGATACGACTGTTCCACAAAATAACAATAACAACTTGTTTTGTTGTCTGTAAAGCAGTATTTGTTAAAGGTGTTTGTCTTCTGTTGTGTCAGTGCGTAGTACAATTACACAGTAAATCACATCTGACCGTTGAATAATTTATAATCTTATGTTTCATAGCTTTTATCAAATAATGACATATTGATATAACTGCACCTTAAAACAGAGGTGTGCACAGAAGTGGGGTTATCCTCTGTACCTACCATAATAACCCTATAATCCTACACTCCAACACCACAAACTGGTTACATATTTTACAATGCAAGCTTCCCTGTAATATTCATGTTCATTTAAAATAATACACTGTCATAAGATGTCTCTTAACACAGCAAAACACAAAGCAACACAAAGCAAAATGGCTCTACTAGACATAACACAAGCTGACAGAGACTTTTAGATGCTGCACTGAGTGTGAGGTCGAGGTGTGAGGTGTGTGAAGCATTTGTGTGTGGGTGCAGCTGTAAATGTGTGTACATCTAATCTGAGGCTTGCGTGGGTTCATGTGTATATGTGCTACGTGAGTGTTCAATTTTTGTGTGGGAATGCTGAATGAATGTTGAAACTATCTGTCCTTGTCCTATTCGCTCCTATTTCACACCTTCCCACCTCTCTGTGCACCATAATTAAGTCTATCTTTGATGATAACAAAAGAGAGGAGTAATCTGAAACTAATTACAGCTCACTCAGAGCTCACTGAAACAAGAGGAGCAATAGTGCAGAAAGTGCAGATTCTGAACATTCAACCCACAGATACGTTCATATGATTTAATAAAAGGTTCGTCCTGTGTATAGCCTTGTTTGCAGAAAGAAAAAACATCCTTAATTTCTTTAATTACATTTTTTCTTTTCATCAAACTAAACACAGCAAGAAAAAATTGTAGATAAGTGTGGATTTGAACCTGTCAAATAATAATTAACATCATATTTATCAAGAGTGTAATTTAATAAGATAATCGTTTAAATTAAAAACTATTTGGAATAGGCAGACAGACTTTCATTTAAAATCTTCTAAATTATTCAGCACTGCATGGAATCTGTGAGGCCTTTTGTGTGAGGAAAACTACTATTTTGGAAGGTTTTCCACAAGATTTAGAAATTTGATTTGTGACAATTTCTGGCCATTCATTCTGTAGAGCATTTATGAGGTCAGGCAATGATGTTGAATGAGAAGGCCTGGCTCACAAACTTATCCACCCAGCCATGTCTTTATGGAGCTTCATGCTGGAATAGAAAATGTTCTCCCACAAAGTTGGAAGCATAGCTTAGTCTTCATATACTTCATTAAGATTGATATGTAGGAGGTTTGTCCCAATACTGTTGTCCACATAGTGGTTCTTTGCTGAGGTAACAAAACCTGAAATGCAAATAAAATTGAAAATGGAATAATGAGGTTTTGATATGACAGCTATATCATAACTACTGTTTTTGTTTGATTTCTCTGTCAGTTGCAACCTTAGCTGAACTGTTTGGGTTTGAAAATCTGACATTTACACAATATTGCTTTCAGCATCCTAATGCAATGTGACATTTGAAATTAATAAGTCTGAATTTGTTTATTAGCTGACAGGCCCGGACTACAAAGTGATGAAGATTTGTATGCTGCTTTAGCTGCTTTATGCTTGTACACAGCCCTGGAAACCCTGACTTGGCAGGATAATGCCAATAAATGTGGCTTTTCACAGAATAAGTCCAATCCTGCATTAAAAGGACTTTTCACCTGATAATCTTCATTTACTGTGCAGTTTAATCCAAGGCCAGGCTTAATCTAAATCCAGCATTTAAGGCATAAAAGAATAAGTGAAATGGAAAAACTGATGTGGCTCAAAGCAAATACTACCACATAACATGAAGCCATGTCAAATGTACACTTTACTGCAGAGGTATTCCATCAGACATGTCTAAAACCCAAACGTCCTTCTTTAGTTGGAGGTACGAGGCAGATTTGGATGACAAACTCTAGAAGTCAGCTGAAATGCTTCTTTAAAAATATTTAACCAGCACTTCTCTCAGCTCGATAAAATGGCCTCCAGCTCTTCACTGGTATTTAACAGTGAATATGGTTTAGGACACTGTATGACTTACTGTCAGCTATTACTAGATATGTCAGACAAAGCTTGTGCTGGAGATGACAGGGTTGAATCAGAATCCTCTGTATTTGACCCTGACATTGTCACTAAATCTTTGGGATGATCACTCCTGCAGCTGATTTGTGAAAACAGGCCACAAAATGGTTTCCAAGTTTTGTTTACTATTATCACACTATTGTAGTCATATTGCGCCCTAAACCACATTCACTAGTCTGTTCTATTGTCATGAAGAGCTGGACTGACTGGGTTGGGAGAAGGTCCGGGGAAGTAAATCGTGAAAAGATGTGGGTGACTATAGAGTTCTAGAGTTTGTTAGCAACACTGGTGTATTACCTCCAGTTCCAAACTTAAGAAGATAAATTACACTTAAAACATGTACTGGATAATCACCTACATCCAAGCGATATCTATAAATGGTAGAAATGCATCCACTTCTAGTAGTATATCTCTTCAACTAGTCAGTCGACACATTAGAACCTCCATTTATTAAGCTCTGCTTAATGCTATTAAGATCATTGTTTGCAAAATGATGACTGGCGTGACTTTCAACTCTGCCATTGCCCAGCAAACATCTTTCGTCACAAAGTGAAAGAAAAACTGACAAAATGACTCAGAACAGACAAGTACTCTCGTTGAATCATTAGGACAATGGGTGAGAAAAGGTGTTACTTGCCAACTTCTTCATGAAATATCATCTATATTTAATTCCCAAAGCTGAAAAATGTACTGCTTTAACTGCACTCACAGTGATAAACAAACACAAATAAATCTAGCTTTCTGTATTTACCAACACTGATTTTCCTTCATGTCTATTGACAAATAACACCACAGAACAATATCAAGATCATTAGTAAGCTAACGAAATTAGCTTGTAATAACTTAGCTGCTGAAATTTAGCTTGATAAATGAATTGGGGTGAAGTGGTCCTGCGTGTTTAGAAAAAAAACACTGCCATCATTTGGAGTAATATTATGGTTTAATAAAAGACACTAAAGTGCACTGAATAGCTTAAGTGGTCTTTAGCGTTAGCTCATCTGCAGGGGCATCACTCTAAGTCCCCTCCTGCAGCGATGAATGTCCAAAGGCCAGAAGATTTCGATGGATTCATGGTTAACACGGGTAATATGGCTCTTTTTGCTTCACTGGCTTTAAATCAACTTACACATCCACTTCAATTTGTTCCATTCTCAGACATATGTCAACACTGACTGTAAATGCATGGTTTATTGAATCAAAACAAACTCCTTTCAAATGTATTCCTCCTTATGCTACCAGACTTAGCATAACTGTTATGGACACTACAGAATTTATCTCTTCTTATGAACTCTGCATGTCTGATGGACTCTCCATGCCTTTAATTTCCAAACCTGACCACCAACAGCCACCGGCCCTTAATTACATACTTATGCAATTAACTACCATTAGGCATATAATTTTTATGTTCTGGATTGATGGTTTGTGTCTGCAGTTTTGTTTTAATGTCGAGAAATGAGAAACAAATAGCAAAAATCTTAAAGAGGGATTTTCTTTTGCAAAACAAGACTGCGCATACCACAATAAATAAGCATAAACTGTATTCTTGTACAAATGTAAATATTTTTTAAACAATAAACAAGACAATAAAGCAATTAAAAGGTTAATAATATCCTGCAACAATCTTGAAATGAAGTCCAATTTTATGGGATATTTCTGTGGAGTAAATTACCCAAACCAGTAATATTTTCTTATAATGTAATAATTATAATGTAATAATTATGATCTCTCCATATCCCTTAAATTTAAATAAGCTATCACTATTATTTAAGACTGACACATACAAATGAGGTTTGTTCTGACTGCCTGCCCCATATGACAGCTTGGGCTAATACAATCCAGCTGGACACTTCATGTAAATGCATGGATGGATGGATAAGACAAAATATGTTTTTTGTGACATCAGGAAAATCATTCATTCCCAATTAGCTTTTTTTGCAGCTTAGTTTCCACATGTGGACTGCCATATAGTACACGCTGAAGAACTACATTTAACTCCAAAATGCAAAGAAAATGACTACATGATAAATCCATGATAAACACCCTTTAATAAAATTAAAACATGCTTTCGTAATCACTGGCAATAACTGCCACTTCCTTTGGTTAATTAATTCGTAGTCACTTTAGCATTTATGGTTCAACCATTCCTCTCTTTATTTCAGAGAGATTCCATCTTGTGCTTGTGGACCGGTGCCAGAATGGTTTAACTCATTTTTAAGGTGTGTTATGTGACAGTAGACCCTTTCAGCCTGTTACTGCAGGCTGTGTTCCTTCTCCCTACCGTCCACACATGCTGGCCGTGCCCGCGTGGTGCCTGCGATCTGGCCTCTCCGACAGGCGCAGCGGGCAGTCTGCCTGGCGATGGTACGCTTGGGCTGACTGTTGTCTCTGTTCAGCAGCACAATCTCACACGTGCCCACAGCCAGCTGACCTGTATGTGACCCACACACGTGCACACATACACACACACACCAGACACAAACATAGACATAACATGGTTAGAAACTTCCTGAAGTCATAACACAAGGAGTATAAATCTCTGATTAAGTTTCGTTTAGGGTTTGGTTTCATAAATAGTAAATCAATGCATCATGAAATCTCAGATTACACTGCCATTCAGTTTGGCTATTATTATAATATAATTTAGGGCTCACTTAAATAGCATTTTACTGGAGTATTTGTTCATATTTCCATATCAGCTTTATCTTAAAATTACATTCTAAAGGTTGATTATTTACAAATTCTAATCACTTTATCACTATCAGGACTTTTGTGAGTGTCAGCAAATGTTCTCTTTTCTCTGTTCTCTTCCTCATCTAACGTGAGAACTCACTCAATGGAACAGAATGGCTATACATCAATAATGAATTTGCTAAAAAATACATATTGCAAAATTTATGGACTTTTTGGTTCTTCTCTGATTAAATATGTCATACATCAAACAAGTTAGAAAAAGCTTTATAATAATAAATACTGCACACATTACCAATATAAAAAACAAACACTCACGTATTCAAATGATTTGGGCTCTACCTAGTACAAGTCATAATTATTAAATACATATATGTTCATAATGTATTATTCCATTTCAGTAGAAGTGCTACATACACAGTAGACATCCCACTAAACCTTTAAATTTAGGATTAATCTGGAAATGTGACCCCTTTCCCCTGACACACACAAAATAAAAACGGTGTGTAAAGTTCAGTTAGTAATTAGTGCACATACTTGCTGAATGCATCACATTGAGGCCTTTCTCTGAGCTCATTTCATGGAGACTAATATTGGAATAATTCCTAACTAACAATATATTGTGCGGTTCTAATGCAGAGACAACACCCAAGGCGAAGAACAAAATTATAGCATGACTCATAGCCTACCATACAAAAGACCTCAAAAGCAAGGATTAAATCTACCGGGCACAGCGACAATACAGCGAGATGAGATGATCATGTACTCCCTGACTATGAACTGTTGTTTGTGAGCCTTGCGGCAATAATCTGTGCCACAATAAAACCATTAAACACAAGCTGTTACAGGTTGTATATTTCAATATCTCAAGAGACTGGTGTCTTCATTGAAGAGATGTGCCATAGGTTTCGGATCCTCCTCACTGGATGCTGAATATCGAAACACTATTTTTGATGTATTTGTTTTTTCATCCAATGTAGTCATCTCTGATGTTAGTAATCCTGTTGTTTGACAGTCTAAATATCTTGTACTGCTCACAAGAGTGCTGGTCTGGGAGAAAGGTGATTGCATGGCAACGCTTGAGGCAAAAAATGGCATGCCGGCACCATGTAAGGTGGTTCGACATAGTTGAATGGGATGCCAGAGTCACACTATGCAGGAGCCAATAAAAGTTCAGAAATTACAGATGAAGTTATCCAATATTCAATCAATTTCATTCATTAACATTTTTAAACAAATTTAAAGGAAAGCATTGATGATACTCAGTTGTGGCATCACCATTTGCTAAAATTACTATGGTTGGGGGGCAAGACGAGTGTGGCAGAGACATGTTTGAGTGGGTTGTGGAATGGTGCTCAAACAGTGCAGTTGCATTAGATGCTTTTCTAGTGGGGTCAATTCTCTTGACTGCATTCATTTGTAAACCAGGAGCTTTCATTTTCCAACTGTGTGAGACAAACCTGGGTATACATTTTGTTTTCTATTGACCAAAGGGGGAAGTTCATCTTATTTGCTTATGAGTGTTTCCATTTTATGGATGCGTGAATGCTTGTGGATTCGTTGTTTTGTCATCCAGACAGGTTTATTTAATACTTTGTTGTTTTCATTACCTGTGTTGGAATGACATTGCCATGTCTGGATGCCAGGGAGAAATGTAACTAGCATAAACACTGTAATAGAATGTCTGTTTTCCATGATTTGTTGTCATATCCATGATACACCTTTGCTCTGTAATATCACGTCTTTCGATGTATGTGACCCCCACAGTAGTGATATCCATGCATACGATTCCTTTATTAGAGTGCATTGGATATTTGCCAGTGCTCTGTGAAGCTTGCCTGAATGAGCAATAGTTGCTTTGAAAGAAGGCCTGTGCAGTCAGAGAATGGATGTGTCAATTTCTCACTGTGATCAAAGACAGGGAGACGTGTGGAGGACACCTACAACTGTGTTTCATTACAAACACACAAATACCACCAGAGGCAGACACGGAGTTTATCTGAAAATCAGTAAAATCCTGTTTTATTCTTTTAACTTCACCAGTGTTTTATTGAGTCTTACTTAGTTCTGATACATCCGTGTGCAGTAACACCAGACGTTCGTGATGGTGGTTATTGAAATGTCAGAGATCAGCAGACATCCTTTCCTGAGGTCCCTGAAAGATGCTTTTTTAGTAAAGTAACTGCCGTCCTTGACCATTGAGGCCCTCCCCACTAGGGTAGTTTGAATTGGACCCCTTAGGGTGCTGCTACAGAGCTCACTGCAGTAACAAAAGACTAAGAGCCTATTTTCTCCCTCTGCAATTGGGAAGCTTAATTTGGACTAAGTGGTTCCTGTATCTTTGCACATATAACAGCAATTTGCACTAAATGTTTCAAAACTCTTCCTAGGCTAAAAAAGTTCAACCTGGATATAATTTCTTCTTCCTCTTATGTGTTTTGGGTTGCTAAATGTTGTGGGCCTTTTTGTGCTTATGTTACAATATACTGTTAAATTCAGCTTTAATCTTAATTTTTTACTCTTCACTAAGTTTTTTCCTCTATGCCTTGATTCATCTCAGTGTGCCTTCCTAAATAGTTTCTGCATTTGACTCCTCAAGGATTCTACATTTGACTTTTAATGGTTTTATTCTTGTGCATTTCTACTTTTGAGTCTTGGTTCCTCTCAGAGTGTCTTCCTCATTATTCTTCAAGGGATTTTCCACCTGAGTCTTGGTTCCTTTTAGTGTTTCTGCCTCAAACTCTCAAGGATATTATTTTGAGTTCTTCTGAGTTCTCCTTCATACCTTCAAGCTCTTCCTTTTGGTGTAATTCCAAATTTCTGTCTAAGCAAGCAGCGTAACCCACAGAAACCCACACAGAGCGAATAGGAGAAGCCCGGGTTTATGGCTGTAATTGAGAGAGAGAGAGAGTTAGAATTAGATAGAAGTGTGTGTGTGTGTGATGGTCTGTCCTACTGGATACAATCTCCACTCACACACAGCCGTAATTCAACCCCAAATTAAAGAGCTTCTCCTCCAAACTTAATTCTCTCTGTCCCTTTCTTCTGTGTTGGAGACATGTGGGCCTGGGTATCTTTCTATAGTCTGGCCATTAAAGGCGGTGATAAAAAAAAAGCTGATTTACAGTACTAATTAATCTTTTGTGATACTGGTTGAAGGGCCAACAGAGGTGTGATGAAAGGAGATCTTTATATCTGTAATAGGAGAGTGGAGTGTGGCGATGAATCACCGAAAAACTCTCTTTCAAGATTGGCTTTCGGAGGACGCCACTCTCAAGGGCACAATAATTCAGGCTGATCAGTGTGAATAAATCCCCAATCAGATCCCTCTCTCGGACAGAACGAGAGGCAGAAGGAGCCGCCGTAATGTGGAAGGTCTCAGCCAAAAGTGCAACCCTGTGTGAAAAAAACAACAAAAAACCCTGCGACTCTTCTCAAAATGGACAAAATCACTGTGTCTATTCACACGCTATGCACCATGCGTCACTTCTCATTCCTCTCTTAAGCAGCTGCTGATTGCAGAGCTGCAGAGCTTATTGCTATTCATCAGATTTTACATTCGCCCTCTCTCCCTCATCACTCCCTCTCCGGCCCTCCTTTCACCGCCTTCACTCTCTTTCTCTCTCTCTCTCTCTCTCTCTCTCTCTCTCACTCTCTTTCTCTCTCTTTCGTGTTAGCTCGAGGCCCAGCTAAAATGCAAAAGCAGCAGAGTGTAGCCGATGATGAGGATGATGATGCGGATGATGCTCAGTCAACAGTTCACACAGAGGCTGATTAGGACCGACACTCATGATTGTCTAAAGAAACAGTTCACACACACACTCCCAACACACGCACACAGACAAGTGGGTATGAATAATGGTAAGTAATTCCATTTGGGTGGATTTACACTTTTCAGTGTGTGGCGATGCTGATATAGAATTTTTTTGTTAGAGCAGCCAGAGGACCAGGAGACACTCTCTGAATCACTGACTGATTAAGTGGCTGATGGCCATTGCTGTCAGAAGCCTGAAGTAAATGATCAAAATCATGTGAAGGTTTACTCACTACTGTGGCTGATAAAGAATATGAAGTGATGGCGACCGTTCTGTCATACATGAACACACCAAGGAGCGCAGTGTGAACAGCAAGAAAATCTTTCTCTGCTTTTAACCAGCGGGCAGCCAGGAACACAGCAACTAGGGGCAATACTTCGCTCAAGGGAGCCTCAGAGGTGCCACTAGCAGACTTGGGAATCGACCCCACGACCTTCTGATTGCAGGGTGAACTGTAGCTCCCAGTTAGTTGCCTTACATTTATTTTTATATATACATATATTTATATATTAGGGGTGTAGCCGAGAACAGTATTCAGGAACAAATAACGTATTTTTTATGAATACGGTAAAAGAAAAAATACTAAAACAAATATTTGTATTCAGGAACCATCCCACCCCCACCCCGCTTACGGGGTTAGGGAACTCGTCCTGCGATCAGAAAGTCGTGGGTCGTTCCTCAAAACCTCTAGGCACCTCTTAGGTACCCTGAGTAAGGTACCATCCCCACACACTGCTCCCCAGGCGCCATGTTCATGGCTGCTGCTGTTTCACTGGAATGGGTGAATGGGTTAAATGCAGTGGAGGAATTTCATAAATCAGAATTTATTTATTGACCAGTCAGTAACTGGGAATTATTTTGTGCCAGTTCTGGATGCCCATCCCTAGAAAAGGTCATCTGCTGATGTCCAGATATACTTTAACATTGTTCCATCAACCTAATCTACCAAACCTTAAATGAATGAATACAAAGGAATGGTTCATACAATGGTGCTGGACAACTGAAAAAGGCCTTGCAGCATTAAAACTGAGGACTATTTATTATTTATTTATTATTCATTATTTCCTTTGAGTGCAGGTTTAGGAAAGTACAGAATGAGGAATGATAATGATGTGAACAGCTGCACCTCCACAGATAGCTGAGGCACTTAGTTAAGCAGTTTTGTTGGGGGTTTGCCCTGCCAGCACATGGTATAAAGGTGGAAACTGCAGAGTCTGGACATTTTTGGGAGTTTCTAGGAGCGACAGTCCAGACATTTCATGAGTGGGTGGATTCGTTTTTTAGCTGGTTATGAAATGTACAGCGCTGTGTGTTCATTGAGTATATACTTTAAAAAGGCTATTGTTCATTCTTCAGTGTGCAGTTTTGGTTTTCTGTATCACGTTGTTGACTAGAGGTTGGTACTGGCCAAACACTACTAAACACACAGTTACATCAAATATCATAGCAAAATCAATAGCACTGCAAATTTGCAATGCATTGTTATATCCCTATCACAGATCATGCTTTTTTTATTCCCCATCAGAAAAACATCCCGAAGACAACACAAACTTTTTATGAGCCATTTTTTTTCTTTCAAATCTCACAACGCTTACTCGCGTGCTGTGAACTGAACTGCGCTCTCTGGTTGCTCACGCAGCAGTGATCTTGAAATATTTATATACCAAATAAGATCAGACAGTATTTTAGGGCTTAATAAACTTAAAACTGAGTTATTACTTTTGCTTTACTACACTATTCAATGTATTATGTGCATTTCATTTTGCAGTAAGTTACACAATGTCATTTACATATTTCTATCGCATTCTTAAAGACACAAATATATCTGCATTTACTTTAGAACTTCTCTGCTGGTTTTAATGATCTACAAATGAGAAACAATGTGAAAATACAAAAGTGCTTGAAATAGCATCTCTGGGTTAATGTGGTTCAGTGCATGGGCACGTAAGCCGCAGAGTGTAAATGGACAGATGATAGCACATGTTGAAGTAATAACCATAAAAATCATAAAGAGCAGTTCCTGGCATATATGGTTGAGAGGACACATGGCAACTGCCTGTTTCATCCCTGAACAAAATGTAATGGCATCTTCCAGCCACAGGCTTTTGTGAGGAAGCTATTAAAATTGTTTTAACCCTCCCATTGATGGGGGCGAACCCACTAGACTTCATTATGGTAAAGACAACAGACAGGCTACAGGACCAGCTGAAGGTCACCTCACTCACACCCTCTGTGTCTTTCTCTCTCTCTCTCACCGCCCCCCCCTTGACTGTGACAGTCCCAACCCCTTCATAATGCTCCACCGTAAATCTAATTCTCCAGCGCTTAGAATTAAGATAAGAGCATTAAAGTCCTTTTAACCCCATTGAGGACTTCCTGTTTGTCTCTTTTGATTTTAGTTTTCCTAATCTATACATATAACACATGCCCGGACACACACGCGCGGAAATACACAGAAAAGTGCAAACACGCAAACACGATTAGACAATGGACTAACACGTATGTGCACACATATTTGCATGCAAACATGAACCTGAAAGGAAAACACAAAAACATACACACACACACATACACACAGCTGTGTGTGTGTTTTCCAGCTGTGTGTGCTTGAAAAGCTGCAGCATCAGATATCAGATCCCCTTCCGATGTTTCAACAACAAACAGATGAATGGGCCAAACGAGATAAGCTTTAAAGCCCAGAGAGAGAGAGAGAGAGAGAGAGAGAGAGAGAGAGAGAGAGAAAGAGAGAGAGAGAGAGAGAGAGAGAGAGAGA
>JBBKCR010000016.1:12785183-12795730 GCA_037577295.1 Ladigesia roloffi
CTGAAGTTCAATGTTACAAAATGTTCTATATGTTTCCTAAAATAAAATATACTGAGTTCAGTTGGAAAAAAAGAGTAAATTTTTTACCCAGACATTTAAATACAACATTGTAGAGCATTACAATACCGTGATACTGTGAAATCGTGACCATACAGTTTACCAAGTTTACCATACAATCAGAATCTTATACTGGCCCATGCCCAATCATGACTGTCACTTAGATTCTTCTGGGTCATTTCACTCAGTTTGGAACCTTCTCAACCAAAAAAGACTATCTGACCACAGCCCAAGAGTGTATTTTAGGGTTCTTTCCCTTCTGACATTATCTGGAACTATACCTGGAACATCCCAAGACTCTCAATGTGTTACATTTGATGAATTGAAAGAAACTTGGTTAGACTTGGTGAAACATCTCAAAGATTTACGAAAGCTTTCTGAATGTTTTTTTCTTGAGTAAGTTTTAGAGCATCCTCTATTTTAGGGCTGCACTTCTATACAATACTGCTACTTATTGTGATGCCTTTAAATAAAAGGGGCCATTTCACCTTTCTTATATTAAAAGAGTCTTAAAGCAGACAGTAGATTTACGGACACTGAGCTGCAAGAACAACCCACTTTCAAATCATTATAACAAAACCAACATATTTCCATATGTGTCATTCAGCCCCCAGCTGTGTAGCCCCCTACCAATGCTTACATTCTAAGAACTGTTTCGGCCCCATGCTGTCTTTTGAAAGGCAAAACAGGGCGGGCAACAGAAAAAAAGCTTACAAAAATAGCCTGTTAAATTCAGTGGTTGGAAAATGGCAACAGAAAATGAATTATGATGAATATTTTTTGTACAAAAATCCATCAAACATCATCTAAAAAATATAATAGAAGGTAAATATGGACCCTTTAAAAACCAATCATTGTTGTTAATGTTAAAGACTGGCCAAAATAATTAGACTTTTGTCCGACTATATAAACATCTCCATTTATCAGAAAACCCAGTAATGTCCATTCAGATCTGTGACTACAACCTGCTAGAAACTCTATGATTGGTTAGAGGCTCATTTTACGATTTTCATCCTTGTATGATATTAGTATTGCAGAGGTATTGCGATAACGATTAACAGATGATATATCGTGCAGTTTTTTGTTTCATCTTATAAGGTTCTCTACCTTTACAGCGATTAACATGTTGGCACTGACACTTTTAAGAAAATATATATCAAATTGGCCTGGTTTGACAAATGGGTATATGGTGTTTGCTTTGGCAGAAGGTCTGAAGAGAGAGCCAGTACTCACAGGCTGTTACAGCCTGACCCTCGACTGGGTCATGACAGTCCTACATAATTCAACATTATGTAACACTTGAAGAAAGAAAATGAAGTTAATAAGACAGAGCTCATGAACTAGCCATGTGGCACTTACAATCAGGGGAAACGTATGAAGTGTACTCTTGTGTTTTTGAGGGAAAAATGTCTTACTCCTAAAATGTAAAGCTTGAACATTGGTTAATAATTAAATAATCACATTTTTAATTGCAATTGCAAAATTTTCCATTTAATTTAGATGTTTTCCCAAAATTGTTATGCCTTATATAGCAGTGGTCTTTCGGTTTGAGGGTGCAGTGTTATCCCATATGCTGTCCAATTGAAGTATTTTGAAAAGACTGGAATTCACCTGTACCAGTGAGAGAATGCACATCTGCTAAATCTGTTGAAATTCCAAGTACTGCATCAAAAATAATAAGTCAGTTTTCGAGATTATTGTTATATACAATATTGGCTGCCATATCTGTTGCAGTTCTAGACCTCTTAGCCAGTTAGTTGTTCATATACCAGACATTTTCTTTTCCTGATTTTCCTGATTGTATTTTTTACTAGGCTGCAGACACATCTGAACAGGGACACTCAAGCACATATGCATGCATGCATCAACCCACAAATGTGCATACACACACACTTGCACTCACTCAAAGAGCACTGAGGCCATCACTATGACCAGATCTGGATGCGTGTAAGACCTTGTAAGAGAGGCTTGGGATTTGAGAGTCTCGCACTACAAGCAATCTGACATTCAACATGGGGCTGTTCAATGCAAGTGCAAATTTTGCCCTCAATATTCTCCTCTGCATTTCCATATCAATACCACAAGGTCACCAGGTCCCTCAGAAGAATTCTTCCCTCTCCATTGTGTTTTTTTGTCCCCGTGTGTTTAAACGCGACCCGACATCCAGGCTGAATATTACAATACTTCTGATATTCAGAGAATCAAGGCAAGACCCCAGGACATTATCATATGCTCTGTTTTACCTACTGAGATTTTCGCTCAAAGCCAAGTCTAATGACGTCACAAACAGTACTGAAATTCACTGAACCCAAATGCTAACACTCTATGCCGTCAAACTCAAAACATTAACATCAAAGGCCAAAGAACCAATGGTCTTTATCCTATTTTAAACAGTTACTACTACTCAGTAACTCATCATAAGGCTTTTTACTGTTGAAACATATAAAATGCAAATCAGCCATGAATGTCTTCTACTATTGATTTTAGCATTATTTGTGAATTTGTCTATGTAATATTAGGTCTTACAGTGTCAGAAACCACATACGCAAGTTTATTTAACACATGACCTGAGGTAAATTTAAGCAAGCAGTATATATTAATGGGTGGTGATAAGCTTCCATTACTTGTCAGCTAGAATATCCTGACAAGTCAGGGCAAAAGAAACTTCAGACATCAAAAAGGTCCTTTGGGGTAGAGAGGTGGGTTAAGGAGAGTGTGTACATTTGATGAACCATCACTTTAAAGGGAAAACGCCAGCAATACTTGCCTTCTTTAAGCAGGTGGGTGTATATGAGCCACAGCAGGAGCAGGCAGCAGAGAGAGGCGCCTCCTCCAGCACAGAGAGCCCGAGATCCAGACTGCATCCTGCGCCCCGTCCCGCGCCCTAACGTGCTCCCCACTCACACACCACTGCTTCCATCCAGCTGTCCAGGAGCACAGGTAGATCCAGGCAGGGGCCAAGGGGCCAGTCCAGGCGAAGGCAAGGGGGGGGCAATGAAGAGTTAAACCTGATGCATTATCTGGGTCACGCAGTAGCTGTATCCTTATTTAGCATTACTTTTCAACCCTCCAAACACCCCCAACCCAAAAAACCCACACCACAGCTGAAAAGACCAGCTTCAGTAAAAAGCAGTCACGTTTTACAAAGACCTTCATTCACTGGAGGACCAGCACCAGAACAGTGGCACTGAGGAAAAACAGTCAACAAAAAAAAACAGAGTAAGGTGGTTAAAAAAAAGCACTGCAGTCGTATCCACAGTTGACACAACAGCAAGCTTGTGGTCAGCCAGAACGCAGACTGGAGCTTGTCTGTGTTATTTTGCTGCCTCCGAGAAGTGGGACTCCGTTCATCTCATATCGAAGAGGTTTGCCCTGTGGGGAAGGAGGGAGAGGGAGGGAGAGGGAGGGATAGAGGGAAAGAGAAAGGGAGAGAGAGAGAGAGAGAGAGAGAGAGAGGGAAAGAGAGAGGGAGAGAGTAATAAGGAATTAAGCTGTGTGGTTGAGGGACATTTTCTTAATGCTTGGCTGCATTCAAAACTGAACCACCCACTCACACATGCACACGCACGCACACACACACACACATACACACACACACACACACACACACACATTATGGTACAGCATATCAGGAATATCTGCCATCGGTGATATTGCACCACAGCTAACACAAAAGCCACAGATTAGATGTGCACACCACAACAGCATATCATAATATAACAAATCATGTCATGTTAGTACCAAAAGACTAAAAATAATGTAATGTTTGTAGACTAACCTCAAATATATAGTAAAGGCTTTAGATCTGAAACTCAGTAACTTTCAGGCAATGCAAAATCACACATTGACATACACACTCACAAACACACACCTCCAAGATGAACATACAATCCCTTAAAAGCAGTGAAAATCGGCATCTTTAAGAGACACTGCATCTCCATACATGGAAAGGTGCTGCTATTGGTGTCCCAATGCAGTGCTGAAAGACTTGGCAGGGGAAGCTGTAGACTGGGGGATTGTAGACTCCTACTGCAGTCAGACAGCTGAGACGGTCACATCCACATTGTTGAGCAGAGATAACACACAGGACAGCCGTTTCTGACTGCGGTTATGCACCAGACGCGGGAAGATCCAGCAAGTTTCTTTCTCGCGCGCTCTCTCTCTCTGTCTCTCTATCTCTCTCCATCAACACTGAGCGTTTTGCAGCGCAGCAACAGGAACGTGATGCAGATTAATTAGATATTAACTTTTTTTAAGTCATAATAAGACGTTACTTACCGAAGCTGCAGGAGCAAACCCCGCCGAAAACGGCTGATCTCGAGTCTGCGTTAAAGACTGCTGCCAGTTTCACCGACTGCAAACACTGGTCTCTCTCTCTCTCTCTCTCTCTCTCTCTCACAATCTCAAAACGTCACACGCTCGAGCAGCAGCGGCGGCGTTTCTCCTCTCCCCATTCCACTAATTAAGTCCATTTAAGCACTTTTCTCTTTTCTTTCGTCATCCAAGTCATCAGAGATCAGCAAGAGGTACGTGGTTTCATAACCGAGCGCAAAAACGAACGCCCCACTAAATTGCGGTGAAAAAAAGTCTGCTCATAATTTCAAGCAGGCGTTTATCATTTCAAAGCAGAGATTCGCTTCAGATTCGGGGATTTGGAAACAATCTGAATTAACCCCCAAACCTCGAACGGACAGGTGGGGGCTGGGACGCTAGTTTTACTATAAAAATCAACCGCTGAAGCCTGTCAAGCACATTCAAGATTCACAAAGCCAGAATCCATCTGCATTTCAGGCAACATCTGTGAACATACTTTTCCTGCACAGCTGTCAGACTGCTCGGCCTGAGCCCTCCCCTCAGAGGAAAAGGAGCAGTTAAAGGCATTGTAATGATGAAGAAAGGTAAATGTAAAAATATTTTTGAAGTTAATGTAGCTCACCACGGAAAACTAGTAAACGGTTTAAAGTAAACTATGTTTAGTTTAGGAAGACACAAACCTTTATCAAGAAAACAATGAGGGGTTAAGGTGTTTGCCCTTATATGTGCATCCTCATATTTATTCCCCAGGGAAACAAATTAATCGGACAACTATTGCTGAGCTTTATACTTTTTGGATACTACTTGTTGGGACCTTTATTTTATCATTGATCCCAAATACTTGAATAAACTTCATATTTAAGAATTAAGATTCCGTATTCAAAGAGATTTATAGTCTGTTCACATTTATGCACAAGACGTACAAGGGAATCAAAATGCCGTTTCTCGCTCTCTGTTGTGCGTACTTTTAATTAGAACTAAAACATTTGATCTAGATTACAATTTTTTTCATTTTAATTCAGTTTCAGTTCCTGCCTAGGTTAAACGATTCTTTCTAGATTTATTACCATTGTAATCTTGCTATGGCCCAACCTTATTTGTTTACAAGAATAATTTACATTTAGGAAGACATCTTCTTCCAGGGTCCGTAACATACATCACAGTTTTTGTTCCTGTTTTTAATCTAGTGTTAATTTAAACTTGAAAGCCAGTCCTACATGTCCAATGGTATCCAGTATACGTCTCTTGGTGAATTAAACTACTTTACCGTGGCGCAGGGGTTTAATACCCTGTATATTCTATATAGAAAATCTGCACTGGGCTGTGTTTCAGTAGTATTCTCTGAAATGAAGAAGCAATATGTAATATGAATGGCATGAGTTGGAATGGACTTTGTGATTCAGAACTAATCCAATACCAGCACCTGTCACTAATGCGCTCATGGCTGAATGTAATTAGAGCTTCACAGCAATGTTCCAAGATCTAATGGAATGCCTTCCCCAAAGTGGAGAGGCAGTTACTACAACAATTATGAGACAAACTCCCTAATAATCCATTTTCCAACAAACATTTGATAAACAAGCGTGTACAAAACACAATGGCTCTCTTCTCTAAAGCTGGGAAACCTGCTCCAACATACCTGATTCAGCTCTTCTGATTGTTTTAAAAAGATGTGTTGGGTCAGGGAATACTTGAAGCATGCAAAGCTATGGGTTAACAGGACCTGGGCTCAGAATCTATAATATAACACACAGTTTTATATGACATAAATTTACTTTTTAACTTGGAACCCCCACTCCTTCTACAGAGAAAATTATAGTGAGTGGCTCATATTCTTCATCCTTGTCCTGTAGAAAAGGTTTTGGGTTTCAGATAGTGTGAGGCACATTATGAAACATGGGTTTTTTCCTTGTGTATATCTTTCTCAAAAGCAGACTTTAAATACTATACCAAATAAATTTTCATCCTGAAAATGAATTAAAGAATAGCTTAGTCATTCTTCTTCAACAACAAAGCGTCATTATAATCTCAAAACATTTGAGGCTATAGTTTCGATCTGTGAACGGGTTAGAGTTGGTTGGAAAGTGGGTCTATTGTTTGACAGTCGGGCAAATTGCTTGTCTTGGCTTTGCGTCACCACATCTTAAAGTAAGCTTAAGATGACTGATCATCATGATTGGATCTTGGCCTATTTTTAATTATTATTATTTTGGAGATCCACTGCTATTTATAACATTTGAGCCTGTAGACTTGGATGCCCAGGCATAATGACCCCCACGACGTCTCATATAACAAACTCTCCTATGTGAACTGAATTTTACATTCTCTTTGTAATCGTTCAAGCACAATCTCCTCTATATCCAAATGTATGAGCAGTTGACATACTTCATTCTCTGTAGAGCAGATTCTGGTTTTATGGTTTTATCAGCCTTTTTGCCAATTTTTGAGTGAAAAGACTGACTGTAAAGAGGCATATGAAATTACAAAATAATTTTATTGAGAAGTAACTAGGCACAGTTATCTTACTTATCAATTTTTGGATCAAGTTGAAAACTCTTTCGTGTACTATGCTAAGGCAATATTTAACACTCTTTCATTCATATTCTTTGCTATGTTGTTTATTAGGTTAAAATAAAATATACTTCAAATAATGCATGGGGTTTTTGTCAGTTAATGCTGATCCATAAGGTTTTAAGCGAGTTTACAATTGTATGCCTTTAATTTTTAAACAGGCTCAGCACTATTTCTCACAAAGTTGTCCTGTCAAATCGGTCATAAGCAGACGTTGTCCTCCTTTAATAGCTTCGCTGCTGAGGCTGACCCGTGGATCCCAGCAGAAGGCAGTGAACCAGAGCTGTGAGGGCAAAGCGCGGACCATCTGTGCAGCCAATAAAGCTGCTGTTTGTGGAGCACACTGTCAGATTTAGCACCCTACTGATGCCACTCCATCTTCTAAATGACCGTCGTTAAAAACTCCCCGCTCATACTGCATCATATCAATAATTCAGCACCCCGACCCCAGGAAGCAGCCTCTCAGCACTATCAAGGAGTCAGACGGGTGGTCTCTCCATCGTAATGGCGCACTGTCAGGGGCACAAGAAAAAGATAGTAGCTCTGACAGACCTAATCATCAGGTCATAATGATAACTCATCCATGCTGGACGATGATGGCCCAGATGACTGACTAAATTCAATGTGATTGGTTAAGGAACCAGTCAAACTTGACATCTATTTATTACAAGTTTGACTGCATTACAAGACCTTTGGTTTCGAATGTCTAATAAAAATAAAATTCAACCGATGACCAAAACATCTGCACTTTAAATTCCCCTGTAGCCAAACATCCTTCATTTTAATGGCAGAAGTAATGGCAAGTGCATTCTTCAGCCCAATGACTAATGCATTCTGTGGGAAGGGCTGAATCTCTGTCTCACCATATGTCTGTCACTGTGTTTGAGAGCCATGAAAAGACCTTTAGAGGGATAGATGCTGAAATGAAGACCCAGGATGGAAAAAATAAATTGTCGACTAGGGATAAAGGGGGTTGGCTTTGAGATGACTGGATCAGAGTTCGTGAAAAACGTGGGGACTCGGGTATTCTTCATATGCTGTGGTTAATTGCCTACCAAAAGTGATCCAAGGATGGACAGTTGATGAACTGGCATCAGGGTCATGGTGCCCAAGGCTATGGGGGATGTGAAGGTTAGTCCTTCTGGTCTGATCCCTAAGATGAGCTACATTAAACTGCTGAAAAAATAATACTGGAATTAATAGAAAAGTGTTAGGTGATGGAAAGAAAGCAAGTCAGCTGCAGCACTTTGGTCTGGACAATGTTCTGCTGAGAAATCTTGGGTCCTGGCATTCATGTTACTTTGACATGTACCACCTACCTAAACATCCTTCAAGGAAAGGTATTCCCTGATCGCATTGCCCTATTTAAGAATTCCATTTACCATTTAACACTGCAAAAACTGTTCATGAATTATTTTTGGAGCATGATCAAAAGTTCAAGGTGTTGTTCTTTATATTCCTCCAAACTCTGTGGGATGTGTTGGACAAATTAATCCAATAAGGACTTACAGGGCTTTTGTAACTAACATCATGACACCAGTTACCACAGGACACCTTCAGCTGTCTTGTGGGATATTTGGGGATAATTTTGGAATTTCCAGTCCTAAGATGTGAGTTCTGTGCACAGCAGTGTTCCTTTCATGTTCAAAGTTTGGTTGAAAAGAAGATCCAGAGACATTCAAGGAAAACATGTTTGCAATTTTCATCACACCAGCAGATCTTTAGATCTTTAGATGCCATTCATAATAATAGGGGCTGGAGTTACTGGGATGGGCATGATGCCAACAACAGGATGATATCCTGACTTTCAAGGTTTATAGAGGAAAGAAAAAAGTGCTTAACTTTAATCTTGGTCCAGTTATGCCCAGTTTATTTCAGCTCACATAATGGTTCTATGGTTTAATATGACAAGGGTGGTGTTTTAGGATTTGAATACCTCAGTTCCAAGTGGATATGATCCCAAACATAAACAACAGAATTTGTAGATTAAATCAACATTCAGAAACATCATGAAGCATAGGCTGAAAACCCATTTCCACCATATAGCGTCTCTATGATGGCCTAACTGGAGTCAAATGAGAAGGCTGTGATTATCCTTGTGAGGTGAAAGCAAAGAAGATGAAAATCATTAGCTTTAACTTTCCAGCATTCAGCTGTAGAATATTAACCTGTTAGATATGCAAATCATGTTGGCCCACTGGAAAATTTAACTTCACATAACTTACATGGTGTTTGCATGTAATAGCTCCAGGAAATTGCTCCCAGATAAATAGCAATCTAGAGCTGAAATTTCCCATGATTTATTTTACTTTGGGGGGGCTTCGAAAAAATGGCTGAAAAATCACTCTGCCTCCTTAGCAGGCTACAAATGGAAGATACCATGAAACCCCCCTCCACAACAGATCAAGCAATTTACAATTAGATCTAATAAGCAATTTGTTCATGATTAAGAGGCTTCTAAATTGGCCATCTGTGTTGCCCATTATAAATATGATAATTCAGTGTGTTTGCTTCTTTACTGCTTTTTATATGAAACGCCCTTCAAGAGTGTAGAATAATGGATTTCGTCTGGGGGACGATCACGTAACTCTTCCGTACCCCAAAATTTACATAATTGTCAGCAGAGGAAAAAGTTACAGGGTGTAGAGCAAGATTGGGCAGGAGCCATCAAATGCCCATCTGAATTTCTGTCATGATAGAAATCATTGATATGCCATTATTAGTCCCAAGCAGCATTTGTGTAACGAGTGCACACACATTTCTGTTCCTATTCACTGAAGAATGCTTCACGTACTGATACGCCAGATGGTCTCTCTTCTGTTTAATTGCCATTTTCTTTTTGATTGACAGCATATTTCTCTCTCTCTGGACTTAGTTCCACAAACTCAGTTGATAAACCTTGATGAAGGAAATAGCCTCATAAAATATACACTCCCATTCAAAAGTTTGGAATCACATGTTAGAGGGTTTAAAAGGCATTCTTGCCTAAGACTGGCTTTTAATATGTTCTTTGTCTGGTTATGTACCCCTCATTATATCTCTCAGTATGACAGATGTCATGATTCTGAATAATAGTTTTGGCTTTATCCATTTGTTGTCTTTCACTACAATACACAGCATGTATTACAAAAATACATCATGCAACCACTGGGGGTTCCTGAAGTGCTCAATTAATACCCTGATGTAGAAGCTAATAAAAGCATTTGTGCAAGTTAGCCTTAGTGGTATAGCTCCTAATCTGAATAGGTTGTTATTTTTATATTAAATTATTAATTAAATTGCTGAATTTACAAAATATGTGCTCCCTCGTCAAGAAATGGGATTTCCTTGTTGAAATTTGCTGTACAGAACCCTGGTAAGAGGTGAGAAACACATTTACATACAAAACATGCAACTTCTTTATGTGTGTCCAATCTTTAATTGAAGTAATTATTTTAGAAAACATAGAGGTCAAAATATTATACATTACACACTAGAAGATCTTTTCAAATAATGGTCAAATTTAGGAAATAATGTGCAGTAGTTACCTGCAGTGTTGTGCATGAACTAGTTCAAAAGAACGCGTTCATTGAACACGTTCATATTTCAGTGAACTTTGAACTGAA
>JBBKCR010000016.1:12823075-12833274 GCA_037577295.1 Ladigesia roloffi
TGAACATTGCGCTAAATGTTGAAAAAATGACACCTCTAAATTTGTGGTGCTGCTTTTACAAACGGCGCCCCATATGAGGAAGACCGCCCAGGGGAGGGTTAGTTGGATTTGGGCATTCGGGAAACGAGTGTGATTGCAAATTCTGCCCATTCACAAACTCACAACTGATCACTCTATTTAACAAACATGGTGGCGAAGTCTATCTCAGAAACGATCACTTTAGTCTACTGCAGAAACAATCACTTTAGTCTACTGCAGAAACGATCTCTTTAGTCTACTGCAGAAATGCAGTTTTGCTGCAGTTTTGGGAAGACGAGAATAAACAGGAAATAATGGATGCAACACACAGGAAATCTGAGATATTTGGTAAAAGTGCCATTTTGTCACACATGAGCACATCACAGCCCACAGTGTGAAATTCTTTCTCCACATTTAACCCATTCAGGGTGCAGCAAATGAGGCAGCGCCTCTGGGTTGGTGTGTGGGGACTGTATCTTGCTCAAGAGAACCTCAGTCGTGACACTGCCAGTCCTGAGATTTAAACCCATGACCTTAAAGTCACATGGGCAAATCCCATACCCCCAAGCTCATATCTTCATGCTCACAATACCAATGAGCCAATGAACAAGGACCTAAAGAGCCTAAAACACTGCTGGTTTCATATCTGAAGGTATGGGATGCATAAATATAAGCACAGACCAGGGAAGGATCCAGGAGGAGGAATGCTCAGAGACATCTGGGCTTACTGTAAGTGCACCCTAAGTGAGAAGTTTTGAAAGGAGATGGTTTCATGCACTCACTGTGTTTTTACACCTGTACTACTCTATGCCCTTTGATACAAGCTCTGATGTTTTATTGCATGAATATACCCAGTAATGCATCTTTTATGGAAGTGATATCAGGTTTTTGTTCGCTCTCTTGTCTGCCTTGGCAGTACAACTTGTCTCTAATGCTGAAGGTAGCCACAACATTGCATGGATTAGTTTTCCTTACTTTAACACATTAATCTGTAATGCACTGTGGACCAGGTCTGGAGAAAGCCAAGTTCACAAATAAGGCAGGAAACAGTTGCCATTTGAGTTGACCTTAATTTAAATGGTAGTAATTTTAAGTTGGACCAACTCAAACGGAATGCAGCTCCCTTATATGACCTATTTTAGTAGACTTGACAAATGTAACTTTACAGGGCTTCGTGATGGAGGCCAAGTTAGTCAGGAATAATTCCATTTCACACAGTTCATTCAGAAAATCAACTCTGTTCACCAGACGGGTTCAATTCATTAGCGCAAGTAAGCCGCTCAAGAGTGCACTGGCAAATCTGAATTGTAAATTGAATTTTGGCTCATCTCTGGAATTTAGTTTAATCCAGTTTAATTGAATACGCCCAGCAGCATTAGACTGCAACATGAAATCTCATCATGTCATGCATGACTTCACCAAGTTTGTTGTTTCTGCACAGGCGACTCAGCAGCATTTTCACAATGACCTGATTTTGAGGAACTCTCCGAGGATGAATCATCTCTTTTTATTGTGCCTTACAATTTATGCAGCTATAATAACATTAATACATTTCATATATTACACGGGGAAGTCCCCATTTAATGATTATACTGCACACTTGCCATTGCTTAGTGCCCTCAGCAAGCAGAGACCACTCTGAAAAATGCAGAGCATGGAAACTGCAGTAAGGAATGTGTGTGGGGCTGTCAGACTGTCAGGTATTGTATGGAGTGTGAGGAGGACAGAGGAGAAGAGGGTGGAGGGGAGAGGAAAGCCTATTTCTTGTCGTTTCTTCTAAAACCAATGCAGCTTTACCTCAGCAGCCCCAGAATCCTTACCTAGATCTTCCCCCCGCAAAGCATCAGTAGTACAGAGCCAAACATAAATTTTTCATCATCAGCAGATATGTCATGCTTGTGTCACTCTGGAGACCAACGTTTAAAGAAAAAAAAAACACAAAAACATATAAAATATATATATATTAGGGATGAGGGAGTACAGACTTATCTGTATCTGTATCTGTTAAACAGATGAATTACCTGTATCTGTAGCTGTACTCGGACTGGGCGGGACCAATCCCGGAAGTGGGCGGGATTTAACCAGCAGAAGCAGGTTATCAGCCTTTTAAAACAGGCGAACTACAGTAATTAGAAACTTCAAACAAAAACTTTGAGTGATGGAAACAGGCCACATAGATTAAGTTTCTTATTTAATAAAACAAAAAGCTAAAGTTAGTATGAGACCTGTCCTTGGTGGCTCGTTGCAAGTTTTTTAACTTCAGGACACAGAGACCTCTATCTACCTACCAGAGATATCACATTTGAATTGGGCTGTTTTAATATTAAATCCTTTTAAAACTTGCAGTTGGAAGAGTCTGTGTGCATCTCTGAGTTTTGCTGATTGGAAGATCCGTGGTGGTCCAAAGTAATAGGACACGGCGATTTTAGCGTCTTTTGGCTAAAACTCTGGGTATTATGTCAAACAAGAGGTATTTGCAAAGGTCTCACCGAGCCCTATCTAACTGTGAAGTTTGACATGGATTAGTACTTGTTCCGCGAATCTGTGCTTCTCTTAATGTTCTTTGACTGCCTCAGTACCAATGATACCAGGCTCATTTGCACTGCTATCTACTGAAACCTTGAACGGGAAGAGGACGTAATTTTGGTCTTAAATCAAGTTACTACATGTCTGCTAAATATTGATAGGGAATACACACGCTATATTACATGATATTTGTAACTACAGATATTGTATTTTATTCATGATGTCTCGCCCCCATTCTGTGACTTTGGCGCTCAGAGGGTTTCCATAAAGAATCCAAGATGTTGCCACACCGATTTAAATGTCACGGGCGCATCTTCAATCCTTACTTCTCCCTCACACTCCATTACGCCAATAACGCAATTCTGATTCTGAAGGGGAATATTTGCCTTTTGGAAAAGATGCTCGCATGTCTGCCGGTTCAATATTGGAGTACAGCCGTGCGTGGCGAAAGTCAACACGAAGCACAAACACGTTTATTTCAACATTTTGCCCATCAGGAAAGTGTGTGACAGTGGAGAATGTGGTCATAGCGTCTGTAGGAGAGCTGTTGGTTGATCTACAGGCAGCAAGAGAGGGAAAATTGGGCTGGAAATAGCCGCATTAGCTTTCTCCATCCAGTCTCAGCGCTGTGGCCATAGTGTGTGGGAGAGAGCTGGGAGATGTAGTTTATCAAAACTTATAACTGTCATATACACTGTAACCTAATTCATAGGTTTGGATCAGTCACTGATAAACATGTCATGACCATTGTAGCCTAACTTTAAGGCTTGTATTCAATAATAAATGGTAAAAAAAAACTGCTTCTTGTAACGTCTGTATTTATGTGCGTTTAATTAATCCCCACACCATGTAATTAATTAGATAAAGAATTTTAATCGCTTGACAGCGCTATATATATATTTTTTTTTTCCTTTTTTTCTTTTTCTGTTTTTCTAGAGAGGCTTTGGCCGATTACCCAAAGGTCGCCATAACAGTTTTCAGAAGTTTGCTTTTTTCTGGAGCTCTGAGGCTAAGGGAGCTAGAAGCTAATAGTAATAGAAGTTCCCAGAGCTGGTATTCTCAAAGAAAATCTGATCAGTAGGACTGATCTCAGATAAGATTACTGCTCCATTTATCATGATCATGCCTAAATCATCACACATTTGCCTCAAAGTGTGTTGTGAAGTTAAGTCACCTTGCATGACATTCAGTGCTTCCCTCATGAATCATATTAGTTTGTCCAGCACATTCCAGAGATGCTCAGATTGATTGAGATCTCTGGAGTCTGTAGGTCAACTCACCTTTTTCCATTTTCCTCTAGACCATTCCTAAACAGTTTCTGCTATGTGACATGCTCTTGTTGAAAGAAGAAATACTGTAGCATTATTGCATTAGGGAATAATGAAGGGCTGTACTCAGTTTGCATCAGTGTCTATGTAGGTGGTACATGTAATCACAAGAATGCCAGGACCCAAGGTTACTCAGCAAGACCTTGCCCAGAGCGTCACACTCCACCAGCTTGACTAGAAGAGTAAAAATGGCATTTGGCTGAAACTCTTATCCAGAAGGACTTAAAATCATTAGTTATGGGGACAGTCTCCCTGGAGCAACTGAGGATTAAAAGTCCTGCTCAAGGACACAAAGGTATAAGGTGTGGGTTCTAACCTGCAACATTGTGGTCATCAGGTTTACAGGTTTTACCCAATACCACCCAGTAGGACATCATTCATCATCCATCCTGGTGCCTTCTATTCCACATGCTGTAAAATAAAAAGTGATTCATCAGACCAGGCTACCTTCTTTCTTTGTTCCAGGTCCAGTTCTGATGCTCATGTGCCCATTGTAGGCACTTTGGGCTAAGGACAGCAGCCAACAGGGCCATTTGACCAGTCTGTGGATGTGTAGCTCCTTATGCAGCAAGTGATGCACTGTGTGTATTATTAACATTTTCAGCAGTTTGTGCTACAGAAGCTCCACTAAAGGGTCTGGCTAACTTTGGCTCTTCACATGCATCAGTGAATCTTGTAGAGTGAGATTTATTCCTAGGGAATAAATGGGGACTTTGCACGAAGCGATGACCAAAGGTTGCTGGAAAAAATTGTGGCATGACATCTGTGTCAATTGAGCAATCAGTGTGTGACAGTTGGCCGCCCTGTGTTCTGGAACATTGTGCAGTCTTATAGCGGTCACTTCAGCCGAGTGAGGCTGAATCATGGCAAGAACAGGAATGTAATACAGCTCTAAATGAAGAGCATGAATGTCACTTCATATTCACTCTTTGTAAAAATTGACATTTGTACCCATAAAATGCAACCAGATGAAGAAGTGTCTTAATAAAATGGATTTATGCTTCATATAATCTGTTAAAAGAATAACTCTACCATGCTCATGGGTACATTAGTGGTGCCTAGCAGTCTTGTGGCTCGAACCCACAACTTCCTGATTGCAAGCCGAATGTTTCAACAAATCCGTTGGCGAATGCGTCCCTTCTATATCCCCCATCACCCGTACACGTGATGTCTATACGTAAACTAAAGCTGACATCAAATGAAAATATATTGCTGAGATGACACATTACTAGCTTGGGGATAATTTAACACTACTGCAGAAATAAATGCCCTTTTTTATTAATAGATTTCCATGTTAAGCATTGCTCTTTAATGGCAATTTTTAATAAGTTGTGTAATTTTGTGTATACACCAATTACAACAGCATTTATTAGCATTTAAGCTTTTATTCCCACATCTTTGACAAAATTTCTGTTGTTTGCTTACAGAGGTTCTGTCCTTAAGCTACTCAGTTGTGGATACTTTTGAACAATTTTAGAAATAACAGACACCAAATAAACTTTGCTACCACTTTTCCATGGCTGATACTGAAACTGGTATCGCAGACCTGAATGTCTGTTAAAACCAATACCAGTCCAAACCCATAATTTCTCCTCTCCCCAACAACTGAGCAGTTAATAATACATTTGTCTGTATGCATTTTGAATCATTATATAGCACACTTAATATCTAAAATTTGAGTTTCTACAATCAAATAGGGCACAATTTGTACATTATAGAATTCTGCACACATGACACATGCACATACGAGTCGACCTAGCACATAGTTCCTGCATAGTACATCAAGAAGGGACCAGGGAGCCCTTTGAGACACATCCTTTCTACTCATCTTACTTTTTTCCCTCATCTGTGAATCTCGTTTTAAGTTTCGATTAGCATTTACATGATAGTTCAGGTTTTTTTTCGTGATTCAATCCAGTGACTTTGGTTTGCATCGGGCCGATAGTGAGTATCATTACTTTATCGGTACTATCTTTTAGCTTTAAGACTTAATTGGTTGGCAGTCGCATAAGACACACTCATTTTCCTTCTAGACTTTTCATACTTTTGTGTGTTGTGCTAAAAGTTATTACGCTTTCTGACCTGAACAAGATATGCTTATGCTGCCGACCAAGCTACTCTGCAGTTACAGGGTTACATTTAAAAGCTGGCAGCTTCAGAATTCTGATGTATCCCATCAAAAGCATTAGAAATACAGATGCTGACATCGCTGAAAATAAAGTGTTGAATCTTTAATCATAGAACTGGATCTAACCCACTATCCAGCAAGTACCTCTCGCATGAGCCTGATGTAATCTGATGCATTTCCAGTGTGCGCATGGCGAGATAATGTATCAGCCACTGCTGCAACTGTGTTAGTGAGATCCAGATAAAATTGCCATCGCTTCGCACTCGGAGAATGATGAGGCCCCTCCACAAACCGTCTGGGTGCTCCTAACAAACCCTTCTCACCCCTACAGCGATGTACACACACACTTTTCCAGAGACGGTCTCAAAGCCAACCCCCAGAGATGTTCATTTGGGTGTTTTCTATTCTTTAATACTGATCAAAAAACTGATTGGATAATTACCATTATCATCATTATAAAAGTCATCTGTGACCTGAATCAGGTGTGTTCTAACAGGGACAATTACACAGTATGCCGAGTGTGACAGCCCCAGAATGGGTAGTATCTCCTGGGAGAGTGTGTTTCAGCTTCATTTCAGGTTAATATTCTCAAACAATGTCCCATACTACAGAGGGAAATTGCCTTTGTGGTCATTTTCTTCACACCCATATCCAAAATGTGCACCCACTATTGAAGAGTTTACAACCATCTGTCTGGATGGCATGTTTATTTTACCCCACACACGGGGAAGAAAATGGTTAGAAAGACGAAAACCTCTTCAAAGATCACAGTGGCAGTCATTCTGCCGAAAGACTTCACCTCCATATATCAAATTATTTGGAAGACATGCAACAAGGTTTTCATCTACTGAAGAAATTTGAGCACACATCAAAGGAATTCTTTTACTTATTCTAATATTCATGGTTTAAATCTACATTTGTTTCAATTAATATTTAGATTATGTAAATTTGTACAAAAAACTATTTTACAAAGGTACATCTTAGCCAATTATTTTAGCTTTATACAGATTTATACATTTTATAATTTTACCTTTTCCAGTGCTTTGTTGGAACTGCAATGCATCCACAAACGATATCGGTATTATATTATCAACAACATATTCATCAGAAAAATTCTTACTAAAACTCTTACTAATTTTTATGACAGATTTTATAATAAAACTCCTGATATAAACTTCTATATAACATCTGGCGAGCCAGATTAACACACATTTTATGGTACACATACATGGCATACACACACACACACACACACACACACACACACACGCTCACTCACACACACAAACATTAATACATACACATAAATAAGCCATTTCCAAAGACCATGTGCCTTCCATACACCCTGATCTGACACTTTGCAGAGCACTGAAGCTGTAGTTTATCTCTTCAGTGGTTCCACCTGAGCTACAAAGCAGCTCTAAACTGCCTCTGCTCCTCTGGCCTCACTGGGCTTTTACTCTTTTATCGTCATACTCATTTCACTTGCATTCTCCTCATTTGTAAATCCCTGGGGAGCTAAGGCTCACTGGAGAGGGAGAGAGATGTTGATGGAGAGAGAGAGAGAGAGGTAGCTGGAGAGAAAAAAGAGAGGGGAAACAAGAGCACCCCCCTGTTTTTGAGCAGTGTAATCTGTGCAGACTCCAGTGTGTAATTGTGTTTGCTCGAGGCGTGACTCTGTGTGCGTTTCTCCAGCCTCGTGCTCCTTTTGTTCCGGAAAGTTCTCCCGCGCGCTCAGCCTTGTATTTACACCGGTGCGTCTCTCTGACAGTTCTGCCAGTCACAGCGGAGGGCAATAACAGAGCAGCTTGAACGAAGTTTAAGGCTCATGCACATGCACACCCTCAGCATGGCTCCTGGGATCCTCCCCAACGGAACCCCTCTCGTGCTCAGCTTCGCCTTCTCCCGGCAACAGCGGACAAGTAGTGCGCATCGAAACGGGCCCGCGTTTCCAGCTTTAATTATTCAAAGCTGCACTCTCCTCTAAAACTATTACAGCGCGTCGACAGTGGGGGGAAAATTAAAGCATGAAGTCTACCGAGTAAGTCTATGATCAAATCCCACACTTATCTGCCACTGCCAGGACCAATACCAGCGCGTCGAATGAAAAGTGTGGGGTTGCTTAGCAACGTACCGATCGCAGCGATAAACCACGCAGCGCGAGAGCCAGGGAGAACCTGACTCACCGGCGCATGACACGGCAGCCCCCACCAACACACACACCAACCTTATCAACGGCAGTCAATGACATCTCAGAGCCATGCAGAGGGCCTTCAAATCCAAGCAAATCTGGCATGTCTCATTTGCGCTGGTGGTTGACGTAGTAGGATAAACCACTTCATTGTGGCGAACCGAGCAAAGTAGCCACCGACACCATCAACCCCCCCAGTATCAATAACATAAATTCACGCAACACTGCCAACACCACCATCAATATCAATAACATACATTCACCCAACACTTCTAACACCACCAGTAGCACTAATACAGGAGGTCCTCCAGTTATGAGGGTCCCACGAGGTTACGACGCTCATGTGAGTGAACTATATTAGTGGCACGGTGTAAGAATATGCAGAATACGCTGTAACAATTCCATATGAGTGAGGGCATTCTGCAATGATTATATGTCAATTATAATATTTTTTCACTGATTTTTAAAATATTTTTTCAGTTTGGATACAGCAGCCACTATTACATTCTTTCATGATGAAAGAACCAATAGAATAACTTGATAAAACTCTTTACAGAAGCCTATATTAGCGGCAAAAGTTTTAACCACCTTCTGTGAAATTGCATTTTTGGCACAGCAATGATAATAAGCACATGTAGCACAAAACTGTAAACTTTTGAGAGATCACCAGCACCAACAGTACTAACACTGCTGTCAACATTGACATCTGCAACACTGTTATAACAATCAGCACATCATAAACCACCAAAACAAACAGCATCAGCACTGTCAACCCTACCATCAGCACCAACACACTAACAGGACCATCAGTACCCCATATACACACATATATGAAATTACTTCAGGTGTTAAACGGTTTCTTTTTCTATTTTATAAAGATAATATAGTTTGTAGTTAATGTAGTAAATAATGTAGATCATATAGTTTGGGATGTAGGATAAAGGACTGGTTTCTTAGATGTAGCTTGAACCTAGTTTGGAGTAAACTGTGTTTCTAGTGGTGCTTGGTCAAATTAGGACCATGGTCAACTTAGAACAGCTGCAGTTTTTAGATGCCAAATTAAAAGTTGATTTTCACACGAATTTTCACACGAACCCCAGTCACCACCAAATATTTAAATGAGACCCGATCAGCTGGTCTTCCATAAATACAGTGCTTTAAACAAACTGACAAATATGTTCTTACTGTGCTCAGTGGGACATCATCTAAATAATTCTCTCACTAGAAGAAGGCTTTGATTTTCATGTGTCAGTGAAATGGATTTAAGGTGAACTGGGTGTACTTTTCACAAGAGAGTGAGAGGTTTTCACCTAAAGGACGAAAGCACCATCATCCTGGCTGAATAACAATAACAAAGAATGATGGCAGCCTCAAGTTGTGCATGATTTAGTTCTCTACTAATGATGGCTGGTTGATGAATCATATTATTACCGATCTGAAATGCATGAAGCACTTTTAGACCTGCCTGCATACATTTGAGCTCTGCAATTTAAATGAGACAGAGTGTGAGAGTATTCTCAGTATGAAGCACTCAAAGCCCAAGAGCTCGGCCCTAAAACCTTATGTCAGCTGGTTCTGAGATTCATTAACCCAGTGACCTCTAACACGCAGCAGCCTCAGAGCCGCACTAATAACCACAGTCAAATTATCAGACACGGCAAAAAAGCTATTTTGGAACACTGCGATGTCACCAGCAAAACGCAAAACAAATTACAGCTATATTGCGCTCTTATACAAATATATATAAATTGGCAGAAAATATGTTTTTAGTGTTCCATTCTGAATTCAGAAAAGCTTTATTGGCATGACTGTATTATGTTGTAGGGCTGGCAAAGCACTCAGATTTGTTCATCTCACAGATGTTTATCAGGCTAATGAATCACCACACACACACACATGCACACACACACACACACACACGCACGCACGCACGCACGCACTCACACACGCACGCACACACACACACACACACACACACACACACACACACACACACACACACACACAC
>JBBKCR010000016.1:12846150-12861772 GCA_037577295.1 Ladigesia roloffi
ACACACACACACACACACACACACACACACACACACACACACACACACACACACACACACACACACACAAAATAAATCAAATACAAATACACAATGAAATAAAAATAGAAAAATAAATTTCCCAGACAGCACAAAATAATGATTGTTATTAAAACCACCTTTTAATTAGGTCACAATCTATTGCCATAATAATTGCTATTATCAGTTATGCTTGTTATTCATTATACAACAACTCAGATTGTGTAACAATTAAAATTCAGGCCTGAGGTGCACAGAGCGGCTGATTTGCTTCTTAGCTGTCATATCTTGTAACTTCCAAATGACAACACACACAGTTCAAGCTCAGATAAACAATCATTACTCACTACAACCACTCAAAGTTGCTATAGCAGTAATCAGAAGGATGTTCGTTTTTCATCAGTTCTATGATCTGTAGTAATTAATGCCATGCATTTGCCCTAATCCAACACACCCGACTCACATTCTGTTTGTTTTTGCATGTAAAATTGTGAAAACTCACAACTGAGGACAAAACTGCAGTGAGTTTAAATGAATGTGATCTGTTGATGATGTAAAAACTTCAACAGGCTTCAATTAATCCCTTAGGCGTCTTTTTATATCCCCATATTAAGGCTCCCTCAGTAATGACAGGAACAGGGTTGTGAAGGGTTATTTAATACAGGAGTAAGGAATGAAAGCCTGAACTTAGTAATTGATGTGTGAATAATATGGGGTTAATGAAAATGGTTTGAGTAGTAAAACAGATCAAAAGCATGGAGCAGCAGTCAAGAGCTTTACAGAGTGGATCATAGCCTTGCTTATTAATATGACATAGCTTTCCAGCATAAAGTGTGGCAACATAAAAGGGCATTTACAATCATGTAAAACTCCTACTTAATGCCTAATTGTCAAAGTTCTTGCAAAATTTTGGAAGGCAAAATATCAGCCATCACATTTCCATTCCGGGGAACACTTCATCATTAGACTGTCGTACAGGAAGTGGCACCAGGAGGAACTTTGGGAAGAAGGCAATCGGTCAGTGTGGCTTTGTGATGCTCCAGGTGCTCTGGATAATGTTCTGCAAGGAAACCAAGGATCCAGGCATTCATGTTGATGTTAATTTGATATTAATAATCTTCCTACTTTGTGACAGACCACGTATAGCTCTTCAAAATATTAATCTTTCATGGAGCCCAAGATTTCTGGCAGCGCCACTGATCCTACTTCACTGCAAAAACTGTTCAGGGCTGGTTTGAGAAACTTCACAAAGCTTTCAATGGGTTGACTTGGTCTCCAATTGTCAATCCAGTCATCCATATGTGGGATGTGCTGGACATCCATGGAGGCCTCACCTAGAGACTTCTAGGACATATATAGGACCTGCTGCTATTGGATTTATGCCAGATACCACAGCTCACCTTTTGGTGTGCATGCCCCAATGGATCAGACCTGTTTTTGTGACATAAAGGGAACCAGTAAAATATTACGCACATTTTAATACCAAGTTTTAATGTAAATGGCTGATCAGTGTAGCAAAGGTATCTCATACCATTTGAACAAAAAAGCCGGTCATACATATACTCACTTAGAGCTTGGTGCCTCTTTAATAAGGCATTAATGGCAGCAGAATCAACATGACTGATGCAAAATCATTATCGAGCTGTATATATTTGTGAGATAAATGCCTGTAGCGAATTGCTTGACACTTATAAAAAAAACTGATACAATTTCTTAAACTAATTAAACAGACCAGAGGCAGCAATCAATGTGGTCACAGCTGTTTTTGCCCAGTGGGATTCATTTCTTGCATGTGGCGTCATGTTCGATTGGTGTGCAAGTGCTTTTATGTTGTTCATTAGTTGGTCAATTGTAAAGTGGCTTTTAAGCTAACACTTAAACACAGAGGCGAGCGGAGATACAAAAAACCCATTGCTAAGCCACTGGCAGAAGGGTTTATGCACTAGAGGATGTGGCATTGGAAGGCACAAAATAATCTGGCGATCAACCCTGTGCTAGCTTTGAGCAGACTGAAATAAAGCGAAATTCAGGGATGTGCCATGATTCCAGACATGCTAAGCTAAAGGGCTCTTATGCGTGACCTTCGAATGTCTTGAAGCTGTTCAATGTGTCCCTGAATTACAATTGTCTTGACATACAATGTCTTGAGTTTACAACACTCACACCCACTCCTGCTCTGATTACACTGTTAGCCTTGTACTCACGGACGACATGGGCGAACCAATTTTGCAGCGTGATGTGGAAAAATACACAGTATCGCGATGCATGAGAGAGGTAGTTATAATTTAGTTGTGTTTACAACTGCTTCAGGATCAGTAAGAGACTAAGGGTGTACTCAAAATAGGCAGTTTGAACCATGCCCGAGTATGTTTGACCACCAAAGTGCAGTTCGTTTGACTAGTGTGAGGGCTCCGTGCCTTGGCGTGGTTCGTTTAGCTAGCCCTAGCCCACTTGAAAGTGGTATGCCAGGGCACGGCTCGCTTGTGGTTTGAGCGCTAACCGCGCTCGAGTATGGAACAGGATGCATAATGTCACGTTTTTGCAATGCTCACAAAAAGAATTTTGTGCCACAAAAGGGATGAACCTGTTTAGCAACAGACTGTGAGAGGGCTGTGGACCACCAAAGACCAAACGACTCAAAATTACTATGAACAAAATAGCTGGAGCGATGGACTTCACTGCGTTCAACAAGAGCACCGCTCCTCCTGTTTACCCCGAAACCATCACACCATAATGATATAAGCACGCTCCAGCATGAATGCTGAAAACATATGTAAGTGCAGGCCAGAGGGGGAGTGGGGAAGGAGGGACAAACGCACCCAGGCCAGGTTAAGGCAACCATGTCAAGTGGGAGTACACCCTTAGATTAGGGTGTGTTTCGAAATAATTCAGGTTACATCACAGTCAAAGGATGAGATCTGTGTCATAACTTGAGGACCCCGGTGGTAAACGGGATCTTACTTCCAACATTTTTCTCTGACTTTTTTACAATGAAATCCATTTGTCACCTTTACATAGTTTAATATACCACAAACAGTCAACAGCATGTATTACTACCGTCTCTTCAATCCCCTATTTAAAATGAAACAGTGAGATATGGATATCACCAAAATTCTTACTGGCTCATTCAAAAGGCAGTCAAGCCTAGAATACTCCTCAGCAGTGATAGCTGGCCTTAATATTGGATGGGAGGGCTAAAACAGAACACCAATCAACAACTTACACATGTACCTTCCTTTTTCTCCGCTACAGCAATGAAACCACTGGTCTCACGTTAATGTTTAAAAGAGCATTTGATTATTGGAGCCCTTTCAGTTAAATTGAAACCTTACACTGGGACTATTTTTCTTGCTTATCGGCCTTGCCTCCCATCAAAGCCCCTGTACAACATAAAACATGCCTCCATAACGTTCCGTGGCTCACAGAATTTTGAAGAGTTAGCATATATTGATAGTACAGCCAGATGGGCCATAAACCTGTGAGCTCAAAGCTGAATTCTGAACATACTTCTTTCGACTTAAAAACTCAAAATACATGCACGTCCCTCAGATTATTGATAACTCATTAGTAAGCATTTTTTGAGGTTAATTAGGATAATGCCACCCCACATTTGCTGACCTCAGAGCAGTTCAAAGTAATACAAGTCAATTAGAATCTCATTCCAAAAAAGCTAAGCGTTTACCTTTTTCTGAATGGGATTTCTAACCTTTTGCCCCATCACCTACAACTCATTTTCAGCCCACTGGAGTGTGTCGTCAGGTTGCATGCTTCCAGAAGTTCACATAACATACCCTCTTACTAAAAAAGTTATTATATTCTATCTGTGAAATGCATGGTGTCTCATAAGCCAAAGCTTTTTAGCTAGTAGCTAGTCGAAGTTAGCCAGTTAACAAGAAAGCATGGTACACTTGTCTAACATTACTTGTTCTATTAAGGTTCAGTTTATTCATTACAGTTTACTGTAGCCAGATGCAATTAATGTAGCCCACACACATCATTATCTACAGTTATCTAACAATATCAATATCAACTGGACTGTTTCAAATTATACTCACAGTGTAAAAATAAATTCATATTCATGCATCGTATTTTAGACCTGCTTCAAGCATGTTTCAATAAATACAGTTTTAGGAGCAGAAGTTTAAACCCTAGGAGGTAGTTCTTGGGAAGACAGTCAACATTGGCAAAAAATGGAAGAAAAATCGATTGGATTTTTCTCTGTACATTGATCAGCCACAACATTAACACCACTCACAGGTGAAGTGAATAACACTGATTATATAATTTGAATGTTGTGAGGTGGAATATAATAGGCAGCACATAAACAGATATTTCTTCATTTTGATGTGTTGGTCGAATGAAAAAAGTAATGTAAGGCGACTATAATAGCTGGTCTTGTGTGATGTTCTTCAAATGTAGTGGTTAATATCAAGCAAAAGTGGTCCAAGGAAAGACAACCAAGATGCTTAAGGCACACTGATGCACTGTGGGAGAGTAGGCTAGCTCGTCTGGGCTGATTGCATGAAACGTGTAATGTAGCACAAATTGCTAGTGGGTATAAATTGCTAGTGTGTAACTGCTGCTGGCAATAAGAGAAAGGTGCCAGAATATGCAACGATTCACAGCTAGCCACAGACCAGTCAGACCCATATTCGCTGCCGAAAGCACCAGTAATAGGCAGGTGAGCATCAGGAGTGTATCGTAGAACAATGGAAAAATTGAGCTGCTCTGATGGACCATGTTTTTTTTTTATATCTGCAGAACAGTTGTGTGGGTGTGCATGGCTTACCTGGGGAAGAGACCAGAATGCCTTATGGGAAGAGAGCAAGCCAGCGGAGGCAATGTGATGCTCAAGGCAATTTTATGGGCACTGGCATTCATTGTGAGTTTTATTCTGACACATACCCTCAGCTCCTTCTTAGTCAAAATATTTTTGACTAAATATTTTCTTACTACCTGCTTGTGGTGCCAATTTTTGTGGGTTTACAGAAGCTAAAAACAAATCAGCCTCGGGTCATTTAAAAACACCATATAAAACAACTTGGATGCCAAAAATAAAACCCTTCTAGCCGTATTAGCTCATTAATACATGTCATCCTTACTTTGGCTATGACAGTAAGGTGCCAGAACTCAGTGCATCACAGCTTTCTCCGTATGGGGCCGCACAGCTGCACTCCTGAAAGTGTCTAGAACGCTCACATGATTATCAGAATAGAACCATGGAGCAATGGAGGGAAGAGGCTTGGTCTGATGAATCACATTTTCTTTTCATAAGCCAAATTCTGTCTCATAAGCCAAAGCTTTTTAGCTAGTAGCTAGTCGAAGTTAGCCAGTTAACAAGAAAGCATGGTACACTTGTCTAACATTACTTGTTCTATTAAGGTTCAGTTTATTCATTACAGTTTACTGTAGCCAGATGCAATTAATGTAGCCCACACACATCATTATCTACAGTTATCTAACAATATCAATATCAACTGGACTGTTTCAAATTATACTCACAGTGTAAAAATAAATTCATATTCATGCATCGTATTTTAGACCTGCTTCAAGCATGTTTCAATAAATACAGTTTTAGGAGCAGAAGTTTAAACCCTAGGAGGTAGTTCTTGGGAAGACAGTCAACATTGGCAAAAAATGGAAGAAAAATCGATTGGATTTTTCTCTGTACATTGATCAGCCACAACATTAACACCACTCACAGGTGAAGTGAATAACACTGATTATATAATTTGAATGTTGTGAGGTGGAATATAATAGGCAGCACATAAACAGATATTTCTTCATTTTGATGTGTTGGTCGAATGAAAAAAGTAATGTAAGGCGACTATAATAGCTGGTCTTGTGTGATGTTCTTCAAATGTAGTGGTTAATATCAAGCAAAAGTGGTCCAAGGAAAGACAACCAAGATGCTTAAGGCACACTGATGCACTGTGGGAGAGTAGGCTAGCTCGTCTGGGCTGATTGCATGAAACGTGTAATGTAGCACAAATTGCTAGTGGGTATAAATTGCTAGTGTGTAACTGCTGCTGGCAATAAGAGAAAGGTGCCAGAATATGCAACGATTCACAGCTAGCCACAGACCAGTCAGACCCATATTCGCTGCCGAAAGCACCAGTAATAGGCAGGTGAGCATCAGGAGTGTATCGTAGAACAATGGAAAAATTGAGCTGCTCTGATGGACCATGTTTTTTTTTTATATCTGCAGAACAGTTGTGTGGGTGTGCATGGCTTACCTGGGGAAGAGACCAGAATGCCTTATGGGAAGAGAGCAAGCCAGCGGAGGCAATGTGATGCTCAAGGCAATTTTATGGGCACTGGCATTCATTGTGAGTTTTATTCTGACACATACCCTCAGCTCCTTCTTAGTCAAAATATTTTTGACTAAATATTTTCTTACTACCTGCTTGTGGTGCCAATTTTTGTGGGTTTACAGAAGCTAAAAACAAATCAGCCTCGGGTCATTTAAAAACACCATATAAAACAACTTGGATGCCAAAAATAAAACCCTTCTAGCCGTATTAGCTCATTAATACATGTCATCCTTACTTTGGCTATGACAGTAAGGTGCCAGAACTCAGTGCATCACAGCTTTCTCCGTATGGGGCCGCACAGCTGCACTCCTGAAAGTGTCTAGAACGCTCACATGATTATCAGAATAGAACCATGGAGCAATGGAGGGAAGAGGCTTGGTCTGATGAATCACATTTTCTTTTAAACTATGTGAACAGCCAAGACAAGCTCTCCATGACTTAGAGAGGTTAAATGAGGCTACATGAGGTACGCTGGACAGACATCATGTACATGTATGTTTTTCCTGAAATCACAATAATGAGTTTAAAGCTGGCTCTTTTTGCTGCTTATGTACCAAACTCTATACGATCTATACAGATTGGAGAACATTCTTGGAACTTAAGCCTGATTCATGCTCATGCAAAGGTAAATGTGCTCCTACATGGCGCTGCACCGTCGGAGCCCATTTGTATTCATACTGGTCCGACGCTGCTGCAAAGAAATTCGATGCCAGGACAGCAGGAGGCGCGTCGACCTGGACCCCAAAAAATGTATTCAACTTTAAATTATTTATACCGAGTTGTAGTTCAGTTATAGTTCTACTCAGCATATGAGACTAATAGAATACCCGTAATAACGTAAATAAATACATCGTCAGGTCCCGGAAATTACGTTGGGTTCCGAGGCTGACGTCGGCTGACCAATCACATACGTCCAGCATCCAGCGCGGCCGTCGGATGTCTAGTAAATAGAGCTCGACTCCAACCAACGATCCAACCCAGTTGGATCGCCCATACAACTGATCCGACATGCTGGAGCAGTATAAGTATGAATCAGGCTTTAGGCAGCATTTCCATGCTACATTAAACTGTTTTGTTTCAAAGAGTCCAGGAAAACTTCGTTTTCTATGAACAACTTTTAAAAGAATGTGGACCATGTGTAATTATGGTTAGCTTGTTTGCTCGAGCCGTGCTATGGATGTATATATGTTGTTTGTTGTGACAGTGGTGTTGTAGCCTTCATAATGTCTTTTAAATGATGCAAAGTGGCCCTCAGGGACATGAAAGATTCACTAAGCCAGACTGAGGAAGCTTTATGCCAGCTACAGTGGTGAAGATATGCACCCACACATGCTCATACACACACAAACACACACACACACACATACACAGACACACACACACACACACACACACACACACACACACACACACACACACACACTTCCTTTGCAATGTATGATGGCTGCATTCAGTGATTTGCTCAATAAAATATTTGAAGTTTCAATTAGCTATAAGCACTTCAGGCTTTGAGTCGGTGCTGCTATGTTGAAAGAAAAATGAAAATAGCTAAGTGGTGGTGTCTTGAAGGAGATGCTGATACCTCAGCCTTCATACAATTTTAATACATGTTACCTTGACATCGAGCACATACCAACATTTAGCACTTACCAAGTCAGTATATTATACACATCACACTTTTCCTTTTGATGTGTAAAACATTCTTGCTTTTATGTAAAAGCAGAGTACACAATTTCTCACTGAATGTGCCTAGAATGCTCACATGAACATCAGAACAGAACCATGCAGCAGTAGTGGAAGGAGGAGGCTTGGTCTGATGAATCACATGTTCTTTTAAACTATGTGGAGTGTGTCAAAATGTATTTTATAAGAAGAATTAACATATGCAATATAAACCCACAAAGTCAAAAGTGAGACAGTGAGTTGAGCAATGTTGTTTTAATAAAGAAAGCTTTGTGATCAATGAGAGAGGGTGGTTGCACCCAGCTCTGGTTTACATTTCCTTTACAATGGCTTTTAAATATTTTCCCAGGACATGCCTCACACACATTTTGCTTACTTTTATTTTTGGCGTCTCACCCGAACCTTGTTTGAATGCTCAGATTCCTCCCCTAAAGAATTTATTTTCAATATCCCCCCTATGCTATATTACCTTCTCAGCACCTCTCCATATGTTGATGCATTTCCTTTGATATTTTACTTTAGCCCTACTGTCTTTTGGTCTTGTTTGAAAGGTATCTTTCTCCCCATTTCTGCTCCTACACACTAGTAGCTGACTTCTACTGTACAGACAGTGATGCTTCAGGAATGGGCATGCCTTCTTAAATAAAGAACCTATAAAGATGTTCTGTTCAATGGTATGCACTAATGAATGAATTAAAATAGTGGAGTAAATTAACCCCTTAGTGTTCTAATCATTAACTGGCTCCTACAACAGCCGCTCCACATAGTAAAGACAAGCTTGCAGAGGCAGTGTGAAAGCTTGGGTCCTGGAATTTATGTTTAAATTTGAGATGTTACACGTAACTAAACATTGTTATAGACTAAGCACACCCCTTCATGGCCTCAGTATTGCCTAAAGGCAGTGGCCTCCTGCTTATATCTGCTTAAATTGTGATCCCAAAACAGCTCTGACTTTGACTGGCATGAACTCAAGACATAAATGTCAATAGCTGACATAATACTACAACACATCTCTCTCTCTTGGCATGTTTTGGAAGTCTATTGCAAAGCAAGGATACAAAAAACTACTAGTACTCCAATTAAAATGTATGCATATACTTGGAATGAGTTTTAAAGGCTGAAACAAGCTTCTTCCGATTTGAATCTGCACCTAAAGTAACATTAGTTGCAGATCCAACATCATTGAATAGCTCACCAGTCTTGGAGAAAAATGCTGTCGTGTCAGCTAACAGATGCCTGAGCTGGCTATCACTGTGTTGAGTGATGGGAGAGGAAGTGTCACCCTACCCAGAGAGAGCAAGGCCAATTGTGCTTTCTTAGACCGCTGGCCACTTGAGATCTGATGATGATAGGGCCGGCACAAAGGCAGTTGCTCCAATTGGGAGGCCAATATTTTTGTTTTTAATGTTGGTGTTCAGAAAGAATATCCCATCAGAACGCATTCAGGAAAAGCAGCGAGTAGTCAAAGCATGTAAAATGCTGTTCGAGCCAGCCCTGTTATTCAGAGACTGGTTGATTAGAGCAAAGTGGTTTTCCTGTGGGGTAGGCTCGTTTTAGACCAAATCAGAGGCGGACAGCATGTAGGGCTAAACCACTCACCACCCCTGGGTTGTTGACGTTGCCAGGGAGATGCCACTTTCAATCATTATGTGATCTGACATACTGTTTTCAGATATTTTTGTAGCATTTAACTTTAATAACATCCATGGATTCCCTGGAACCACACGCACACTACCCAGAGCCTATCAAGGTCAAAGTGAATGTCAAAGAGAACTTAGCATTCTCAACCATATACAAGTACACATAGAGATTAAATAGTGAAGAACAGGTTCCACTGTGTACAGACATAAGACAGTAAACAGACAGTGTGGCAGACAGAAGACATTGTGCTAGATAAGAGTGATATTTAACCTGTATTACAATAAAGTGTGCAATGATTGTAAAAAATGCCCCCAACCTTTTTTTCCGCCATGGACCAGTTTCATGTAAAACAGTATTTTAATGGTATTTTCCGAGCATAATTTTTTCAAAATTAAAGATTTTTCAGACTCAATTAAATATTTTTATTCTGCCTTTCTGTGCAGACCAGTACCAAATGACTATTGGACCCATACCCACCCCCTGCCCGGTGGTTGAGAACATCTGTTTTAGAGGATTGTGCAAACAGTATAACCAGCAGCAAGATCCTGGAATCAATAAGTTTGGGGCAGGGACAGACTGGATGGGATGCCAGCACACACCCAATAAGAATCCACACGTATAACCAGAGACTGTGGAGGAAACACACACCACCACAAGGAGAACCTGCAAACTCTGCACCCACAAGGTCGGGACCCGGATCAGAACACCAACCTTGGGAGTGTGAGGCAACAGTTATCCACAGGGCTACCAAGGGGCCCTTTATACACACTATAGTGTATACTGCATCCGTGCTATTCTATGGCTAATGTTAAAACCTCTGGATGCACAAAAAGCTTTCCACAGCACATGTCTAGCTGCACTGTTGAGGCTGAATAGTTCACCTGCCATCTCCTGTTCGATGTTGGACCCCAAAACAGTGCTCTACCACCGCTGAGTTTTTTGGAGCCCACTTTAAGCACTTTCTACTGGTAGCGCTGATCAATATTTCAGCCAGATAGGCCTCTGCAGAGGCCTCTTTATGATGGATGTGGGAATGTGTGCGGGGGCTCTGCTGCATATGTGTGTGTGTGTGTGTGTTCGGCTGGAGACTGATGACAAATCTCCTCTCTACAAACCCACACATCACAGTAACCAGGAGAGATAATATTTAGACAAATCACAACAGGCCACCTGCAAGCAGAGCCCTGTGCGTTGGTGTGTGTGTGTGTGAGAGAGAGAGTGAGCGAAGGAGGGATGGAGATTGGGACAAGCAAGAGATACAGAAAAAAGAAAGAGATAGAGAGAGAGAGAATAGATGCATTCATTTAGGAAAGCTCTGGGACTGTGGGAGTATTTTACATTCACATTTACTCTTTAAGTCTCCCTTAGTAAGTGCACTGGGTTGGAGGAAGGCACGGATGCGGCTCTTTCACAATCATTTGCCCACGGCCATAACCATATTCAAAGAGTGACTTTTTTTTTACAAATTTGTAATTTAACAATCATTTTAACATATCGTCCATGTTACTGCTGATTCTGACCAAAGCATATATAGGGTTTATATGTTTTAGCGGGTAGGGAAGCTCTCTCTCTTTCTCTCTCTCTCTCTCTCTCTCTCTCTCTCTCACACACACACACACACAAACACACAAACACTCCCCCATACAAACATTCACATGTATACCAGAACCCACGGTTTCCAAGCAGAACACTGCCCAGTGCCTCACACAACCTCTGAAAACTTCATGGCCATCATTCCATGGTGCCATCTCTTCCTTAGAGAGGAGAGCCCAACCATCCATATACAAATACCAATTTAATTTGTCACATGCATAGTCGTACAAGTACAACACACAGTGAAATGTTTTCTCTGCATTTAACCCATTCACTAAGAGAAGCACGGGGTGCCACTAATGAGGCGCCCAGGGAGCAGTGGCGGGGGGCGGTACCTTGCTCAAGGGTGACCCTAACCACTAGGCCATCCAGCTTCTTGCTTCAGGGTGAAGTTCTCAATTATGGGCTTTGCTACAGTCCATAATTTAAAACTATAAAGTAGACTTATATGGTAATTGGAGCTCATAAAATGGACAGTAAGTGTTTATACATGCCGGGTGTACCTGATGTGTGTCAGTAGCAAGTATGTATGTGCAGTAATATGTGTCTAAAATATGTATTGTATATGCAAAACAACATAATATGGTATTGTATAACTCAGAATCAAAAAAGTAAGGATTTTGTCATTTCAGAAGATTTCCATAAACAAAACATAGCACAAGTAACTTGTTTGGTTAGTACTGTTTTTCTCTGGTTCTCCTACAGACAGAACTTTTTTATATACAAAGACAAACAACCCTCCATTTATCTAGGCAGTACCAGAATCTCTATAAGCTCCCTGTCAACTCACATCTGAATGATGGTGACATCATCAGCCTATGTCCTCACAGGCCAGACTGCAAATGTCCTCAGGTCTAAGGCAGTGTGGGGGGGTGAATGGGCGGTGGGTGAAAATAATCTAAGTCTCATACTGATGATGCCATTAACACGGGGCCTCATGACACCAGTCGTTTTTACGAAACCAAGAATACCACAATAAAGGGCCGTCATTTCTTGTCATTTTACTTTTCCCACTAAACTCTTTTTCCCTCATAAATATGGCTCGCTTAAGTTATGCTTGTTCCCATCAGAACAGCTCTGAAGCATCATAGCATGGACACCAAAAAGTGGTGCTGGTGTTGGTGGTGGCTTAGTCTCTGGTCATGGGTTTGAATCCTACATTCAGCAGACCACCACTGGGTCCCCGAGCAAGACCCTTAACCCCAAGTTGCTCCAGGGAGACTGTCCCCTGTGTTTAGGGAATGGAAGTTGCTTCAGTTAGGGGAAGGCCTCTGCTAAATGCAGTAAATGTCCTGAGGTATTTGGCACCAAAATGTTAACAACAGATGCTTTCAGTCCACTTAATTGTGAATGGGGCCTCCATAGATCAGATAAGATTGTCCGACACATCTCAACATTTGGTGACATGTTTTTCCAAAGTAAATGACACACTGTGTGTTCTGACTTTCTTCTATCAAAGCCAGCATGATCTTTTCCAACAGCATCAGACCAGATAGGCTAGCTGTCCAAAATTAATCAGTGAGCTTGGGGTCCTGTTGCTGCCTCATGGGTTGTATCTTCTTTGGACCACATTTGGGAGGTATTAATCACTACATACTGGTGATTGCCTCATGGCATGTGTCATTTTGAAGATTATCTGACCCAGTCATCTAGCCATCATAATTTTGTTCTTGTCAAGATCCCTACACTTCATTTTTCCTGCCACAAACATATCGGCCTTATGTACTAACTCCTCACTTGCTGTCCAGTATATCCCACCCCTTGATAGGTGCCATTGTAACAAGATCTTTAATATTACTCACTTTAATTTATATCTGAAGTTTTAATGTTGCGGCTGATTGGTGTATGAACATGGAACATGGGAACTTCGGCAAGTTGGAAAACTGAAGTTCAGTTTCAGTCCAAAAGCTCTACAGCAGGGGTCACCAAACATGGTGCCTCCAAGGACTACATTAGTTGCCCACAGACCAGTGAACAGCATCTAACATTTAATTTTATCCTGTTGCTATTCTTCATTAATCAGATTTCCAAGAATTGGGTCCTTTAACACATCTGAGAAAATTCTGGAAGTGAACCATAAATGTGTGATGCTGGTGCAGACGCAGGTCTCGCTGGTCTGAGGCCATGAGCAGAGGGAACATGAGGTCATTAACCCTGCAGTAAATGCCATAATTGCTTAATGAGCACTAATTCCTGCTGTCATTTCCTCGGGGCTGATGATGGCCTGACAGGACCCAGAGACAGAAACTGTCACTCACTTCTGCTCTCACTTCTCCCTTTCTCTTTCGCTCTCTCTCTCTCTCTCGCTCTCTCTCACACACACACACACACAGCCACTTTAGTATAGGATAAACACATGCTGCCCACCTAACACATCACATACACTTAGCAAAGTCTCTGGCCAGGGTAACATGCCAGGATGTTTAAGAATGTAATTTTATAGAATTAAAACCACTTGCCTATTACTGTTTAGCTCCCCCTTGTGCTGCCATAACAGCTCTGATCTGTCCGGGCATGGACTCCATAAGACCTTGGAAGGAGTGGGCACCAAGACATCAGCAGCAGAACCTTCAAGTCCAGTACATTTTGAGATGAGATGTATTTAAGCTCATCTACCAATGCATTATATGACAGAGATCTAGCAAATTTGGAGGTCAAGTCAACACACAGAACACTTTATCATGTTCCTCGCTACTCGCTAGTTTTGGACCATCTTCTTCAAGGGGACCTGCTGCCTATATGGCTAGCCTAACTGATCACCTTCGATGCTCCTGGTCAGCATCTTATCGTGGATCTGCAATCGCTGAAGTCCCAAGATTCCCACTTGCCCAGTTTGGCTGCTTTAGACTTCCCATGTGCTCCTCTCCCTTCCAAGGGCAACTGCTGTTCAAATGTTCCTGTGGAGATCATCTTTCTTTTTGTTGTAGACCAAAAAGTCTCAAAAAAACTCCTTACACAGACTCTAATGAAAGTGACCTCTATTTACTGCTAACAGTTCAGCAGTGATTAAGTTTGTACATCAAGGCCTTCTATTGTTAGTTATATCTTTAGGGACTCTCGTTCTCACTCTTTGGGTTGACCAGAGTAGTATGGGATCCCCTTTTGAGTCTTGGCTCCCCCCGAGCTTCATTCCGCCAGCTTTAAGGAGTTTTTCCTCTCCTCTGTCGCCCTTGGCTTGCTCCCTATTGGCCTGGACCTGGATACTGCAAAGCTGTTTTGTGACAATATTGCCTGTAAAAGTGTTATATAAATAAACAAATAAAAATAGAATTTTTACTGTGTAGCAGCACTTTTTGAATGAAGCCATTTAGGCAATACCATTACCATCAAGGGGTTTACTCTGTCTGCAGCAATGTTGAGGAAGAAGGTATATGTCAAATAAAGTCCACATAACTGCAAATATCTCAAGTTTCCCAGGAGAATATTTTGTCTTGTCCCTGGGTCACTCTGGTGCCGTTTTTTTCCCCCAGGGGAGGCACACAGTTGTTCACATGATTTAAAAAATAACGCAGTTCATTAGACAAGGGCACATTCTTCCATTACTTCATGGTCCAGGTCTGATGCTCACCTGTCCATGCTTTCTGCAGTGAAACAGGAACAGCAGTTGCCCTCTATGGGATCAGCCCCACACAGAGCAAGCTGTGATACACTGTATGTTCTGACATCTTTATATCATAGCCAGCATTAACTGTTGCAGTCATTTATACTACAACATCTCTTCTGTTTGATTGGAACAGACAAGCTAGCATTCAAACCCCTCAGAAAATCAATAACCTCTGTGTACACATCAGCCTGTCGCCAGTCCATCATTTTCTTCCTTTAAATCACTTTTAGTACAAATGACTGCATATCAGGAACACAGGGATACTGTTTTTGAAATGCTCTGACAGTCTCGCCATCATATTTTGAGCTATCGGAAAAATCATTAAACTTATCAATTTTTCCTTCTTCCAACACATCAACTTTAACGGTCGAGTGTTTACTTGCTGCCCAGGCCCGTAGCTAGGGTTTATTTTTTTAAAAAGCAGCAGAATTGCATGTCCAAAAAGTTAATTTCTTTTTGTAATAACTTTTGTCAGCAGGAAGATAGAGACATGACACCCATGACATTAAATAGAGGGGGGCAGTGGACAGTTTTCACAGCCTTCTGTTTTTTTGTCATGTCGCAATCTTCCTGATGACAAAAGTTATTACAAAATGAAAGTTAATTTTGGACATGCAATTCTGTAATCAGCCACTAGGGGTAAAATGGAAGGTTGTGAAAAGAGTGTACTGTCCCTTTCTCTTGATTGACACTGGTTTCATGTCTATAGGCCCTTTAACTGAGAAGATATTACAAAAAAAACCGCCCACTGAGCTCTAGCAAAAAACGA
>JBBKCR010000016.1:12861872-12875070 GCA_037577295.1 Ladigesia roloffi
TGAGGGGGTGAGTGAGAGAGAGAGAGAGAGAGAGAGAGAGAGAGAGAAAGAAAGAGAGAGAGAGAGAGAGAGAGACACCTTTGTAAAGCAAAGAGATGAAGGAATCAATGTAGAAAAGAATAGGAGAGACAGAGAGACAGGAAGGAAAGAACAATAGGAGTAAAATGGGGCAGGTGGAGAGGGTGGATGAAAGGGGCAGAAGAATTAAAGAAATGGAGAAAGAGAGGACAGAATGAATAAAATAAAGAGATTAAGGGAAAGCCTGAATAAAAGGAAAAGAAGACTGAGAAGAATGAAACGAAGAGGAATGGGATGGGGAGATGGAGAGAGGAAGAAATGAAAGGAAGTGGAAAACAATGGAGAAGGTGGAGTGGGGGAAATGAAAGGAGAAGAAGAATGGCAGAGATGGAGAGAGGGGCAATACATTAAGGATAGAACGAAAGAAAGGGAGAAACAGCAAAGAATGAAAGGAGTACAAAGAATGAGAATGAGATCAGAAAAACAGGAATGAAAGGAAGAGAAATGGGAGAGATGGAGTGAGGAAAAAATGAAAAGAAAATGGGTATAATGGGACAGGTGGAGGCAGGGAATGAAGGGAGAAGAAGGGGAGACATGAAGAGAGGAAGAAATGAAAGGAAAAGTAGAACAGAAGGATGGAAAGAGGGAGGAATGATATTAAAATAAGAATGCGAGATAAGGAGAGCAATATGGAAGAAAGAAAGAACAGGAGATACAGAGATAGAGGGAGGAATGAAATAAGAGAAGAGTGAGTGTGTGTGTGTGTGTGTGTGTGTGTGTGCATTGCGTGGTTTGTCGGTCTCTGAGGTGGGCTGACCGTTGGTGTGTGAAATGCAGTTACAGCGAGGCTACTCCACTGCAGGCCCAATTACTGCGATCGCCGTGGAGTGTGTGACGGGCTGGATGCGGCAGCGCAGTGTGGAGTAGGACACACGCGCAACACACAGAGGCAGCCACAACATGCCCACACACACTTATTCAAAGCACTGACTGCATCAGTAGGGATGTGTTTCTATATAAATGCACACACACGCTCATTTACACTTGTTTTTATACAGTGTCAAGGTGGCGTAATACTGATGTCCAACACAGCGCACAATATGTCTGCAGTAAGTGTGCTCAAATACTACGTGTGTTTTCTGATGTTTTATATACACAAATACAGTAAAACATTTTTAGGCTTTTAAAAACGTATCTTCTTCGTAATTTCTTCATCTGTAGAAATTGTATGAAAAGTTAGTTTATGAAAATTCTAAACATTAAACCAACAATAAAAATAACCAATCTTGCGATTTAACCACTCATAGGGCTACCTGTTGCTGTGTGTGTAAGCAAGGGAAAGCCAGGCTTGCAGTGCAGAATGCTCTCACTTACCAAAATTATTATTATTAATAATGTTCAATAAACTAATAAGTAATCCAAAGTAATCCAGAATTTGCCTGGAAAATCACACATGAGTGTTATAGACAGGAATAGCATGATCAGACCAATGCTTGGTTTTGTTTTGTTTTCTCAGGGAGGAAGAAGAAAAACACAGACATGTCTGTGGAAATAAGTAAATATCACCTGTAAAAGATTAATTTACACTGGGCCGGTAAATTTTATTCCAAAAAGATGAAGTACCTGAAAATCTGACATGGAAAGAATCTCTTTGCGCCACTTGATGAGGAAGGCTGCGCAGACGTACAGGTGGAAATGAGAGAAACCCTCCGACTCGGCCTGGAAAGACAGAAACACACTTCAGACTACGATGGTCTAATGGAAGACACTCCGACAAAAAGACAGTCTGTGGTCATAGTCATCTAACATGTATATGAAGAAAATGTCCGATCAAAGGCATTATGATTGATTAGCTGTAACATCATGGACACATCATCAGTTCCTTATGGCTGCTCAGTGGCGGCCTGATTCATCAGGAGAAGGAAAAGACTAATGTCAATTATGACCCTCACCACCACTGGTAATAAAGAAGGCATTAAGACTGGCTTTTCTGTGTCTGAAGACTCCCCCTCCCGAGCTGCCTACACATGCACATAAACACACACGCAGCCCTCCCATTCTCTCTGCCTGTGTGTGTGTTATGTACAGTGCAAAACTTTCAGCCACTTGAGGTGATGCATCTGGCTTTAAGTGGCTTTGCTCTTGTTTTCTCGTTTGCTTTTCACTTTTAGTTTGCTTCTCTCTGAGCAGGGAGAGAAAGGAACCGGATAAGACACAGAAAATGGGTGGGAGAGGGAGAAAAACAGAAAAAAAAACAGCAGATGAAATAAGAGAAGAGGAGGGAAGAGAAAAGAGTGAAAGAATACAGAAGAGAGAACAAGAGGAGTTTAGCGTAGCCTTAGCTTACAGTAAGAATGAGCCTCAGACCAACCACTAGAGAATAAACTCACTCTCTAATGGAGCAGAAGCAAGGTAGAGACACTGTATCGCTCTAGCACACCAATGTGATTTTCCTTGTCTTCTTTTTCGCTGTCTCACTCTCTCTTTTCCTTTCTCTCTAGTCTGAGCTCTTTGTTGGACCTAATTGATCTACTGGGGCAGCCCCTTTGTATGCCAGCCCTAACATGCAATTACAAGGGAGAGAGAATAAAAGAGAGTGGAGATAAACGTCTTGACTCCATGCTTCGCTGAGGACATAAAACCTTCCTCGTCACCTCCCTCAGAGTAATAACTTGGCTGAACTCTAGGCATTTTTTATTGCTTAAATTACTGTTGTGATCATTACACTTGGGTTTGGAATGGATGCGTTTAGATCGTCCACCTAAACAAGCCCACAGTATGCCAACATGTGTTGCTCACAACAGTAATGTAAGCAATAAAAAAATAGTTAAGCCTAGTCGATAAGTATTTCCCATATTCAGGGCTGTTCCCTCTGTAACACGGGGCTTCGAGGAAAATCCATTCATGTATTAATCCTATTATCTCACAGATTATCTTCATACCGAATTTCTCTGCAACGGCGGAGACATGCCACAAATGGGAGGGCATATCACAGGAGGCATGGAGATTAAACACAAAGGCTTTGCTACTTTTTTCTCCTTCCTAAAAGGTGAGTGCTGCCCTACCCTCAACCTTGGAAGGCATATGATTGCAAACAGTGGCCAGCGCTCCAAACTGACTTTCAAGCGAGAGAGAGTTTTGCTAGACTGAAAAACGTTCCCCCCTGAAAAGTTCCATCTCTTATTTGAAGGATTAAGGAAATAAGATAAGCTCTTATGTTTGCTTGCATACCTCTTTGTTTCCTGTGGGTCTGTTTTTGCTATAGTACATTCTGACAAACATCTACACAGAGCCAGTAGCCCCCACACACTGACTACACAAGATGCATAAGCTTCTGCAAAATCTCCCTTGTGTCAAAATGGATGTCGGCATTTAAAAATGTTTATGTAAGTAGCACACGTTAAAGTAGCATCCATATAAATGCCAAGATCTGCACAAGGGTGGCCACATGATGTACGAAAAATTAGATTAATCAGAGCAGGTCAGCATCTTCCACTGCTCCATGGTCCAGCTCTGATGCGTATGTGCCCATTGTGGGTGCTTTCAGTGTATGACAAGAGTAAGAATGGACAATCTCTGTCTGGCTTTTGGCTACACAGCCCATACACAGCAATCTGTGATGTGTGTTCTGACAACTTTCTCAGACAGAACAAACTGTTTTAGCAATTTGTGCTACAGTAGCTGTATTAAGGATCAGACGAGACAGGCTAGCCTTTGCTCCCAATGCCCATCCATGAGCCTTGCACATTCATACGCCTGTCACCAGTTTATTTGTTATTCTTTCTTTTAACCACTTTTGGTAGATACTAAATTCAGCATATTGAAAACACCCCACAAAATCAGTCATTTGAAGAAGCTTTGATCCGTTTGCCATGAAAATTGGACCCTTGTCCAACTGTGCAGATACTTACTCATTTTTCCTACCTCCAACGAATCAATTTCAAGAACTTTACTGGCTGCCTAATATATCTTACACCTTCAATGGTGCCAGTGTGAAGAGACACTTCAGTTGTCCGTGTTGTTTTAACCTGCCATGCAATTAGTTCTTCACCTGTCCATGGTTTTAATGCCCTGGCCAATCTGTGCATATCAATAGTAAAATATTCCAAGACATAAAGAAAAGATTACTCTTTTTGTTGAAATATCCACATAAACCAGACCAGATCAGATTTCAGGATTTTCTTAGTATGTCTCCCCTGCATAATATGAAAATAAAGGAGATGTTTTAAAATTTGGTTGGTAATTTCTAAATAAATACAGTACAGGTCATACAGTACAGGCCAAAAGTTTGGACACACTTTCTCATTTAACTTGTTTTCTTTGGTTTCATGACCATTTACATTGGCAGATTCTCAAAACTATGAATGAACACATGTGGTGAAATAACTAAAAACATTTTTAACATTCTAGTTTCTTCAAAATAGCCGCCCTTTGCACTGTTTACTGCTAAACTCCTCTGGGAACTCCTTCAAGACCTCTTGAAGCACATTGAGAGGATGCCAAGAGTGTGTAAAGCATTAATCAGAGTAAATGGTGGCTATTTTGAAGAAACTAGAATATAAAACATGTTTTCAGTTATTTCACCTTTTTTTGTGAACCACATGTGTTCATTCATAGTTCTGATGCCTTCAGTGAGAATCTACCAATGTAAATTTTCATGAAAATAAAGAAAACCCTTGAATGAGAAGGTGTGTCCAAACTTTTGGCCTGTACTGTACATTATTTTAATTTAGCTATTTAACCATAGTTAGATTCTAGAATGTGGGTGTTACTGGATAAGTCGGGTTAAGATGAAACTGTAAGTCTCCTTTTAAACCAAGGCTCCTTCTACTCCCTGGAATTATTATTTTTTGTCTTTTGTGCACCAACAACCATGTTAGGAGGCTGAACACTTGAAAAGGATGTGAAAACTGGAAAATTAGAAAGCAGAGAGATGGCATATAGGGCAGGACAATAATGAAAAGAACAGTAAATACATAAGAATGTAAAGAAGTCAGATTGTCCATCAGCAGCTCCTATCTCTTCCATACAAACTGAACAGAGAAACTGGGCCCAAAATATTACCAACTTTTACACATTTTCAGAAGGATAAAACTTCATTTATCATTTATAGGTAAACAATGTGTGCAGTTTCTTTTTAGTTTTATAAAATTAACCAAATTAAATGAATCTGAGAGCCAATTATATTTTGAACGTTGATCAGACCACAGCCTGAGATCATAGAAAACCACAGCCAAGATCAGGCCTCCCAATAAATTCTAGTGACTGTTTGCTTAGAGGGCATGAAACATTGGCGTCTGACATCTCAGCACTAAAATCTGGTGCCAATATGTCAGTTTGAAGTAACCAATGACTTCCACCCTAGTGTAAATCTCTAGAGCAGAAATTACCTATTTATTTATCTTTTTAAAGGGGAAATGCTACACAAATTGTCACTTTTCACAGTCTAATGGGAAATAGGGAAACCTAATTTATATAACACAGTTTTTGCCGTAAAAGTGAGCGACTAAGCCACCAAATGTAGAACTGCTTATAACAATTACAATTCTGCTTATCTCTTAAGCATGGTAAATTCACTGTATAATAGTTTTCTGTGGCTTATTGCTCTTCTTGGTACCACTTTACTCCTATATTGTTCCAGTAAAAAATAATTTCCTGCACCCCTGGTTTGGAAACCATACCTTAACATAAGCAAGGATTAAAATAAGTATGACAATAAGTAGTCAGTAGGCCTTAATCCCTATGGACAGACTATTTGGAGAAAGTGTCTACTGTATGAATTTATAAGATAAAAGTTAGTAATAAAATTTATCTTTAATAGTTCCACAAGTGGGAAATTTGCATTGCTATGACAGAGAGTGGATGACACAAATGTAGGAGAAGCAAAACATATAGATTAAAAGCTATATAATCCAAGAATAAATAAAAAGTACACTTTACATCTAATACAAAAAATGTAGACATTTGTATGTGTGTGCAAACAAGAATGTATATATAACCTATGTATGTGTATATTTGATATGCAATATATAACTGTGCTGCTCACAAATATTGAACTCATTGTTAATATATAATATATATCAAATGATTCTGATTGGCCTATCAGGCATGTAACCCTCTCCAGTGATTGGGATGGTCCGTGTGGTACCTGGTAGGTGTCCCACAAGCGGATGGTGCAGCGCAGTGGCAGCTCCCTCATCAGCAGGTTGTTCATCCAGCGGAAGGCAAACTGCAGGTACTCCACTTCGCACTTCTCGAAATGAAGGTGCACATCATCTGGGGCAGGACAGAGAGGGAACAAAGATATTTTCACTTTAGAATTTGCTTTTTTAATTCTTGATCTTACACAGTTGACAATTACTAATAAATCACATACAGCTCTGTCTCTGTGTCTGTCTTTACACACAAATAATTGTCTTTATTTTTCTATGGAAAACTTTTGCAATCAATAATATTTGCAATGATAATAACCGCTGGTGAATAGAGGGAATGGGCTTCAGTTCAGTAACACGGTATAAAATTGATTAATTGCTGCCGGTGCACATAATGAATACCTGTAGTTTATTAATGCTATGCTAACAGCCTTGAAAATCAGCACAATGTTCTATTTTAAACACATGCATCTGAAGCTCCTAACATACACTCCATGTTTTTTGTGAAGCTTGTAATGAACATATGTGGGACCGCCACATAGCATCTGTTAGAACCCCATCTGTTAAGCTGCCACTAGTATGCAAAGCCTGTGATGAATCTTGAACTACAGTAAAGTTTTCACTTGTGATATGGTCCCCCTTATTTTAAATGTAATTTAAACCACAGAGAATAAATTGGTAGAGTACAAACATCATTATCAGTGTTCCCCCTACTTTTAAATAACTCATGCTCACATATTATATACACATTAGGATGTAACTCTCATGATAAAATTTGCTTCCTAGCATTAAGTAAGTAAATGAATAAATGAATAAATAAATAAATATATGTCTAATGTAAGCATCTTCCAAACCATGTTTTGGCAAATCCACTGATAAAACATTGCAAAAGTCCAGTGTTTAGTTCTAGTTTTATTCAGTCAAGTCCCAATAGGCTTTATTGACAGAAATGTTTAATCCTTAAAGATATAAATTGTTTTAAATTTGATTCAAGAGGTCTTATTGAAATATGGTGTTGTACCTCTGAACATGGGGTAAAAAAAGAGGCGAAGCTCTCTTCACTTTGCCATTTTATTATAAGAAAAATAACAAGAGCTCCATCTTTTGGATGTTTGCAGATAACTTCCTATAGCATTAGTCAAGCCGTAATAATTAAAGGCAGATTACTGTTGAACTTTATGTAAATAACTCCCACCTGTGTTTGATGACTCCGCAGACACATAACCATACGGTTTATTTCTAAATGTCAAAGAGTTGACCAGGAAAAATCTAGCAATTATGCAATTATCTTAATACTTTTTAATACTAAATGTGTAGTGATTGCAAACTTTTAAACTATGCAAGTGTTAAAGCCATACTGATGTGTTAGTTAATGTTTTTTTGGTTGCATTATAATGGTTTTGGTATTCAGCAGGTAAAAATTGGCTTGATTTCCCTCAAAGATGACTTAAAGGCCTTGCCACAACAGCATGTTTAAACAAAGAGCAAATAATCTACCTAAAGATTTGACTGCTGTTTTCTAAATATAGAGAATATTGTTACTGATGTTCTACAAGTTATTCTATCAGTTATTCTAGACTAAAAATCCTTAAGCACTCATTTCTATCCACCTAGAGTTCTGAGCTTTACGAGAAAAAGAGAATCTTAAACTTACTGATTTTTGAATTACAGGTGCCATTAAATTCCCACCATTCCTTTCCCATCTAATTTAGTTTATGGCCTCCCATAGAGCTCTATATAATTACATTGAATTGGGAATAAAGAGAGACGTGAAAGGCAAAAGGCTCAGAGCCAGGAGCATAGAGAGTAAGTATGTTTAATATATAAAGCTTTCCATTCAGCAGGGGAAGGGAAGAATAAGAATGGCGTTTAGAACGAGCCCATATTGACTGCACTCATGATGGATATCACCGAAGTCTGAAAAAGCCCCAAGAGAAGAATAATGGAAAGCACATCTATCAGAAAGATAATGGATACTTTAACAGAGCCAAAGCAATATACACTCCTGATAAAGAAAAGGGAAAAAAAAATCAACTACTTAAAATTTCAAAAGGCTTTTTCGGTATGGAGTTTTCTCAATATATTACGCAGGGTTTGCATCACAAGGGATCCCAAACAGTCAGCTGTGTGTCGTGTGCGTAAAGCGAATAAGACTTTTAACATTTAATCTGAAATATATATTCTATTTGAAATTTAATCTTGAACACTGCCACACTCTCATGCTAGATATTCTTTTCCCATCTGAAACGGTGAGTTATTTCCCTTCACTCTTTCTTTTCCATTTTCCTCTCTTTCTCACCATGCTCCTTTTTGCTGTCACACCCTAATCGCAGTGTGAAGGAATTGATTTCTCTGCCTATCTCCCAGGTGAAACCTTTAGGTCCATTTACTGAAAGTGCGGCAGCTCTGCCTCATGGCACCTGCTCAGATATAATGCAAATGCTAGTAAGTCAGGACTGAGCTAGTAAACTGTCAGTAATATACTAGGAATAAGCTAGTCTTAGACATTAGTGTAAGACCAAATGCCTTGCTGTTATGGTGATATGAGTCCCATGGCGACCTCTGAAGGTTGTCTGTAATGCAGTCACAGCCTTTTTCTACAATCCCCCAGCTATTCAGACATTATTTGTTGAGCTGCTTGAGAGTAATGAGGAAAAAAGGTGAGGGATGAGAACACCCTGCTATGGATATCAGTTACATCTGTCAAAGTTTGTGTCCAACCCATGCGACTGCATCTTTCTTGCTAGCAATAAAATTCGCCAACTCCACATAAAAGACCCGACACTGATTACTGAAAAGGTTAAAATACTGCAACAAGCTTTTAGTCCACATAATTGCGCACCATTTCAATTGCTCTATTTCATATGAAATGTTAATATGCAATTGAAGTAAATGTTTGAAGTGACACTATTGACGTCTATTTGGAATCAAGGAGGATCTCTGAGCAATCTGATTCTTTTTGTATTTAAAAACAAGAAATACATTTTATCAATTAGTCAAGTACATTATCACATTTTAAAGTGTTACTAGTACTTTGAAACTGGATAGAGCTGCAAACTGTCAAAAGCTGAGATGTTTAGTTCTGAGAATTATTATGTTTAATATGTATCACCAGATGTGAAAAATAGTTTTAAAGATGTTTTAGAGGTGACAACATTCATGATGTTTTATTGAAAGATTACAGGAAAACAAAGCTATGTTTCTACTGATGTGATAAACTACATTGAATTTCAAGTTTGAATTTAAATAAGGTAAAAGTGTACCAATGTGAAGTCACCTCAGTTTCCTCTGCTCTCAGATTCAAGTTTTAGTTAAACAACCATTTTCATCTAATCATGTTTAAGGTAGATACCGCTGTCATAAAGTTTAAAAGAACTTAATAAGGCTTAATCTTCCTAAAAAATATGAAAAGCCAAAAACTGACTTAACTAAATGTGTATTGCGAAATAGAAGTTGTGAAAAGATACGTAAAGTAAAAGCTGATTTCTGACGCTGAGAAGCTGGAGTCCCAAAAAAGGAACAACCTTTACCAAAAAATAGAGAACAGTAGGCAGCTGCTCTAATAGTTCCCTTAATTGCCGCTGAAGTGATACATTGAACTGATGTTCCTGAATGTCAGGTTAACCTTCTTTGCCCTGTTAAAAGTGCTGATGGAAAAAATAACAAAGGATAAAATAAAACAAGTCTCATTTTTAGGTTAGCCACATTAAAGCAATTCAAGTAAAAAGCTTTTCAAATGTCAGCGTGCTTTGTTCAACTCCATTCAATTCATTTTTCTTGCCCTGTGGTATGTCCTGCAAAGAAAGAAAAGCAAGCCTGAATGAATTCAGTTACAGCATCTCATCCCTGTTGAAGGATTGCGCAGTTAAACAGTGCAAACTCATCAGCGGCCAAAATTATGTGGTCACCTAATTATCATGCCTATGTGAGCATTCATTCAGAGCTGATGCCTCTTTTGCAGTTTGGTTTTTACAGGAAGGCTTTCCACATAATTTTGGAGTGTACCTGTGGGAACTCCATGTCCCTCAATCTACAGAGGCTTGATGAGGGCAGGTATTAATGATGAATACAGAGCCATGACAAACCTTTCATTCTATAAGGGCATGGGTTGATGTTGCTTCAAGAGGCAGGTTGAATTTGGGCCAGATTTAGAATGTTAAATAAGTAAGGATGAGTCATGATAAACAAAAATGAGGTAAAGTGCACACGTTGCTAGGAAAAGCAGAAAAGCATGAGTTGGTCTGTGTGTGCTTGCATGTGTGCGTGTAGCAGTTGAATAAAGCAAAATGAATGTAAAATAGTATTTCTGACTGATGTTGATTGTTGACTGATTTATAGAGCCATGAGGAGAAATTAAATTATCATACCAGTGAGACAAATTAAAATAAAATTACAGGAGGCACATGGTCACATCCAATAAGACAAAAAAAAACTATGCTTATCCCTTAATGAACATTATGTTAGAGTGTTCTTGTAGTCCTGTTTTGCAGTGGTACGAGTAAATAATAAAAGAGTGTTAAAAATCAACAAAATCCACAAGCAGTCCACAAAAAGTTCAAAGTCAACAGGCCTCGCAAAAGCCGATGAATTGTAAAAGCCTGGTAGCACCCAGTAGGAATGACCTTCTGTATCTCTCCCTCACACACTGAGGTTAAATGGGTCTGCGACTGAAGACACTCTTGGCAAACATGCTGTGAAGGGTGTAGGTGGATTGCCCAGCAGTTTTGCCAACATACAGTCTTTTACCACCCCCTCCAGTGTGACCAGCTTGGATCCTATAACAGACATATTTCTGTAATAATTTACTTAGTCTGTTGGAGTTATTTTGCTGTATTCCTTTTGCCCCAGCACCCCACAAAATAAAACCAGCTTTTTGGAACAACAAACTCATTCAAACTTGCATAAACTGAAGGAACAAAAAGTAAAGTCAGTCTTTCTTGTAAATGGCCTTGAAGTTTTAATTAATCATCCAGTCAAAAACCCAGGCATGTTAAAGAACTGACTTTCTGTGTTGAAGCTGACAGTTGCCTGGTGGTTAGGGTTGTCCCTGTTATTGGAAGTTTGTGGTTTCAAATTCCAGGACTGACAGTGGCACCACTAAGGTACCCTAGCGCAAGGTACTCTAGCTGCCCTTTGCTTCACTCGGGTGAATGGGTTAAATGCAGAAAACCATTTCACACTGTTCACACTGTGTTATATGATGTGTTCACATGTGACAAAGGACAATTTACACAATATTTCTCCCAGATATATAAAGACTGGAAAATGTGGGGCCTTCCTCTTCCTGAATTTCACCATGATCCATGTTGTGCGTGAAGGCATTCGATCTTATTTTCTGTGAACGCTGAACTGAACAAGTCAGTTTAAGTTTATGAATGTAACCGTGAGTAATGCTCACTCTTGAAAGACTGAACACAGTTCATATTCTACGCTCGCAGGCTATAGTGATGGGAAGTTCGGCTTTTTTCAGAGAGACGACTTTTGTGGCAAAGTTCCCAACAAGAGCCGGTTCGTTCGGCTCCTAAGCGGCTATTACTTTTTTATCATCCCTAAACTAATATTTTAGCCTAACATGGCAAATATGAATGCTTTGTGTGTTGATAAAAAAGTGGGGAGTGCCTTACTCGATGGGAGATTCACTACAAAGAACTGACTCTTAATAGCAGGCCAGCATGGGAAATCAGGAAGCTGAACAGCAGCATTCTATGGGGTAGCTTGTTTACACTTACATTTACATTCAGGGCTTTTCGCTGATGCCCTTATGATGTACATCAGTTCACATGTAGTCCACATGTGTTTCTTACACCAGTAAAACTATACTTAAACCAACGTCCACTGTTCAACCAAGTTACTGCATGCTAGGTACAACTAAACAAAACCTGTCAAAGATAAGTCAGTGGTTAAGAAAATAGTAAGGAAAGGGGTGGGGGTAAGAGTGTCAAGCAGAAGGAGAGGCATAGTTAGTCAGCAATGTGCTCTTTGAAGACATGGGTCTTCAGAAGATGCTTGAAGACAGCGAGCAAGAGAGAGTTCATTCCACCACTGGGGGGACAAAATCAATGTTACAAACCAGACACGTAGACACATAACTCTGTAGCTTCACAAACCATCTCTTGAACATCAGGTAGTCCATGATTTATCATTTAGTAGTCTAGGCTTGATAATGTTCAAGGAACTCAAGTAGCTGAAAAACATGATCTGTACCATAATGTAGAATCTGTCCAGGGAGGGTTAGGCCCTTCACAGAAGAAATAGCATTGACCACATATAGCTGATCTGCAAACTGCAGGGGATCTCATGCTGCGCTCACCAGTGCTCAGAGGTAAGGACCGGTCTCTGCATGACAATTTTGAGAGAAGTATTGGGAAAAGTGAGAGGCCCCATCTTAGGCACTGGTACCAGACATGAGGTTTTCCATAGCACAGAAACTGGTTTGATGTGCAGACATGTATGGAAAAGGTGCTTGAGTACTCCACAGCATATGTCCTATTACCTAGTGATGATGACCTCTGGTCCAGTAGCATTACCCTGTTGAAATATCCGTAGATCACCATTTACATATAGACGCCATCGTGCCCTTCACTACTCCCTCTCCCACCTCGAAAACAAAGACTCCTATGTCAGGGTTCTCTTTGTTGACTTTAACACGGTCATCCCCCACAAACTCACCCATAAACTGACCACACATGGCCTGCACCCCACACTCTGTGACTGGCTCCTGGACCTGTTGACTGGCAGGCCTCAGTCTGACAGGATCGGCCACAGGATCCTGGATACTTCAGCCAGCATCACCACAAACACTGGCATCCCACAGGGTTGTGTTCTCATCCCCGTCCTCTACACCCTGTTCACCCATGACTGTGTCGCCTCCCACAAAGACAACATCATCCTGAAGTTTGCGAATGACACTGCAGTGATCGTTTGCATCACTGGAGGGAACGAAGCGGCTTTCAGGAGAGAGGTGGCCGGCCTGGTGTCATGGTGTGAGGAAAACAACCTCGCCCTCAACACTGGTAAGACAAAGGAGA
>JBBKCR010000016.1:12881230-12897776 GCA_037577295.1 Ladigesia roloffi
GTGAGTGAGTGTGTGTGAGTGTGACTGTGTGTGTGTGAGTGTGTGTGTGTGAGTGAGTGTGTGTGAGTGTGTGTGTAGATGAGAGGCGGGGAGCTAGAATGAGAGAAGCTAGAGTGCATCTCGCTAGTTGGGCTGTTACTTTTCTGTTATTTCGGTTTTACTGCAGCGTGGTTACAGCCGACAGTGACCAGTTCGCTACTCCAAACACTGACAACTAATGGGAAAATAATGATTTGGTGTAAGAAGGGGCAGATATGGTGACTAATAAAATTTGACTGGTCACGTTTTGTATGTAGATTCCTTAACCCTTCAGCGAGTTACTTGGAGAACACATCGTGTCCATTATTTTGATACACACATGTAATTGTGTGCTTAACCATTTACATTCTGAACCTTACATTCTGACAAATTTTAGTCAAATGTGGACATAAATCACGATTATTTTCCCTCTAAATTTATCATTTATGATTTGACCAATCACGTCTCTGATGAATGATAGATTCACTGGGTCTAAATCAACAAGACAGGTGTCGTCCTTGACCACATACTCAAAATGGGCTTGAATTTTACACAGCTCATGTCAATTTTTGTAATTTTCTGCTTTTTAAAAGAAGCATATGGGGTACATTTATCAAACACATTTTGTTCAGTTGATTAAACAGTAGATATCTAGTTGCATGCTTTGATGTCTCTCCAAACAGGATCTTTCTTTCAGAGAAAGATTAAGTCACTGGTATTTAAACATGCTTAAAAATAGAATAGAATAGATTAGAAAGCCTTTTTTGTCACTATACGCATATACAATGCGATTAAAAGCAACTCCTTCAGTGCAGACATGTGCAATTGCAGATCAACATTTAATGTTTACATACTTTGCCAATTCGTTTCTTGTGAGCCTGGTATTGTTGTTTTAAAAGCATCTAGCAAATTAATATACAGCAAAAAAACAGTCTTAGCTTGTCATTCAAATGGACCTTCCTGTTAAACACTGATTTTCTCATTATTTTCTCATTATGGGGATATTTAAGAAAGTGAACAGTTAGTTCTTGACATTGATGTGTTGAAAATGGGATGGCTAGGATCAGAATGTCTCAAAATCAGCAGGTCTTGTGGTCTTCCCAATATGTAGTAGTCATTACCCACTAAAAGTGTTCCATAGAGGGACATCCGGCAAACCACTGGCCATGAGCTGTCCTGTGCAGCAGAGGAAGGAGACAGTATTCTCGTCTGATTAATCATTTTCTCTTTTACTTTACGTGGATGGCTGACGTGGTAGCACCAGGGTGCATAATAGGAAGCTTGGTGGAGGAAATATGATGGCATTGGCATTGTTCAGCTGAGACTACTCGGGTCCTAGTGTTCATGTGGATGTTACTGACAGACGCCACCTTCCAACATTGTTCCAGACTTAGTAAATCCCCTTATTGCAACAGTACTCCTTCCACTTTTGTAGGTATAAAGTGCCCTGTCTCACAGCAAAAAATGTTCTGGAATGGTGTAAGGAACATGACAAATAGTCTCTAAATTTCCAGATCTCTGAGATGTGCTGGAAAAACTAGTCCAATCCAAGAAGCTCCAACCTGACACCCCAATGCACCATCATAGGCCTTGTGAAGTCCTTGCTTCTGTGGGTATTTGCATGTTTAACCCTTTTTTTTTGGATAAAAAACCCACTGAAAAGCTTGGTGTCACCAGTATTGATCTTGGTTAATATAAACCCATATTTTTAGATGAAGAGTTTGTGAATGTGTGTGTATTATGCCAAAATATGTATTCTCTACAGTCCTTTCCTCTTATCAGAGGAGGTAAGATTACATGCTCTTTCACGCACACCCACTCACACACACACACCCGCACACACACACACACACACACACACACACACACACACACACACACACACACACTCGCACACGCGCTCACACACACACACACACACTCGCACAGACACACAGTCACACAGTCACAAGTCACTCTCTCTCTGACTCTCCACTTCAAACGCTTTAGCTTATCAATACCAATACTTTAAACCAAAGGGCATTGTGACTCCTGAGCCTGCCGGATCTCTTTTAAAACACTTCACTACCTGCTATTGAGCTGGCTTTAAAGAACCAATACTCCTCACTTTCTTTTTCTGTCTCTCTCTCTCTCTCTCTCTCTCTCTCTCTCTCTGCCCCTCACGCGCACACACACATTTTCTCCAAGGAGGTTCTCTGTGAAGGTAGTAGCGCATCATTCACTCATAGAAATCTACCCAGCCATATAGCCCAAGTTACTCAAGTAACAACAAAAAAGTGAAGTAATTCTTTTCGTGTTTTGTGTACCGGGGGATTCATGATATGTTGGTGGTGATATATTATTTTCTGATTTGCCAGAGATGTATTATATGTCAGATTTTAGAATCACACATTTTGGTCATCATTGATGAAGTTTTGGCAGGGAAAAGTTTAGAAGCTGTCAAAGGACGCCAGGGACAAAACCATAGACCTGCACAAGACTGGAATGGGTTTGAAGAAGCTTTTTTAAGAAGGTGACAACCGTTGGTGTGATTACTCAGAAATTAAAGACATAAACACACCCTCGGTCTGGAGCTCTATGCAGCATCTTGCCTCAAGGGCTGGGGATGATCATGAGAAAGGTGAGGGATCACCTGAGAGTTACACAGGAGGAGCCTGGTAATGTTCTGAAGGCAGTTGGAACCGCAGTCACTACAGACACCAATGGTAACACACATCATCATAATGGACTGAAAGTGCCTGCAAGGTCTCCCTTTCAAGAAGGCACATGTACAGTACATGGTTTTATATGTCCTCCATTTCCAAGAAACTGCAACAGGAGTCATTATAAGTGTGAGGGAACCTAGTACCAGCAGCAAACACCAACACTCTGATTGCAGGGCAAATGCCCTAACCACCAGGCAATCCATCCTTTTTTAATAATAATCAACAATTTAAAATTACATTATACTACTGATTTTTACAATTATTATATTATACATAAGGCCTTTTCCACACGTAAATGGCAAAACTGTGGATTTTAAAAAAACTCAGTTTACGTGTGGACGAGAAAAACTAAGATAAAAAAAACGGACGGCCTTGTGACATACTGTGCGCCAATCAGGTGACATCCGTGTTACATTAAATTGTCCACAACGCCCGACGTTAACAAATTACTACTTCTCTTAATCTTATTATGCTTATACTCATGCACGGAGTTACTGTTCATCCGATATGAAGGACACAGACGTCAGCGTCAGCTTCAGTTGCTTTTATATTCAACCCAGACACTGTCTCCTGCCAAGGCTTCTGATTGGTCAGCAATGCTGTACGGTTTAAGTTTATATCCCTACCTGCTGCCGTGACATGCTTTTGTCAGCGTTTTTAGTGTTTGTGTGTGGACGGAGATATTTTTGAAAACGTGCTCATGTGGATGTGATTAAAAAAAAAGATATACCCGTGTACGTGTGGACATGGCCTAAATACATATTTGGAATGTCTACAATTGGTGCGTAAATTCCTACAACCAAACACCATAACACCAAATTTGCCTCATATTTTATAAATACATTATTTATTTTGCTGCTGGACTTACTGCTGTTAGCATCGAGAACAACAAAGTGCCCATTATCTGTTATCGGTGTCAGCACAACATTTCCTATCAGTTTATGCCTAAGGAGCACAGCGCGAATGCAGTGTGCATATGTGTGGGTGTATGCGCATATGTGGAGGAAGTGTAATGGAGTGCTTTAAGTATCTGAGCTGGTTCTTATCTGAGGATGAGGATCAGTCTTCTATTCCTAAAATAAGTCCTTGACTATCTCAGAAACCTTGGAGGGCCACATGCTGTGACTGGGTGATCAGACACTCGTATGAAACACCACTACAAGCCTCTGTAAACTTTTAAACCTCACAGATCAATGCAGCTCATTCAACTTGAGCTATTGCTTCTGTCTCTCTTTCAGCCTCTCTCGCACACACACATAAACACCTGCACACACACACACACACACACACACACACACAAACAAATTAGCAGCATAAAGGCGCAAACAGAATGAAGTAAAGCATCAGGATGAAAAACCTGCTTTTCAGTAATGAGCTTCAGGAAGAACAGAAAGAGAGGGAGATTAAAAGGGTGAGGGAAAGAAAGCGAGAGAGTGAACCTGTGCTTGTGTAAAAGAGAGAGAGAGTCAGAGGAAAAAAGGGCAGGAATCGATCAGTGCTCCAGGTAATCTGAGGGTATGTCCCGATGTGTGTGGACTGGTGACATTGCGAGCCTGGTACATGCAGGAAGAGATCAATGCACGACTTTTTTGTTCTCCTGTAATCCTTAACTATCTAGAAGTAATTAACCTTCACAGCAGAGGAGAGGAAATAAATAGGGAGGGGAGGGAGGAAGGCTGGAGAATAGCAATGAGACACAGCTCTAACTTCACCCCTCTGTTGCTCGACACAGCTCTGGGTAAAGGCCACAACACAACCACCAGACAAGCACCAACACATACAAATATTCTGATCCTGGCAGTGGGAATGTTTAGAGGAGGAAATGTGGAGGATAAGCAGAACATTCTAGAGGAACATGAACCCTGAATATGTTCTACAATGGTCTTATACTTGTATGACTATGCATGTGACAGATAACAAACATTTGTATTGTATTTGTATTGATGTTGTTGTTAGTTGGGTCGGGTCACTGGCTTTCGAGCTCTGCTACCCTACTACTCAACCAACAAACACATTCTCTTCATCAAATAAAACAGTAGGACTGTTGTCTAAAGCCTGAAGCCGGATTGATTTTACATGAGGTGATTCTGAAATTAATACATAATATAATAGATAATATATAATAGTAATATATAATATAAAATAAATCTAAATCCAGCTGGATTTTCTATTTCTTATATTTGATCACTTGTCTCACTAGGTTTAAAATTATTTACTGAAGCTCATTGCATTATATGGGTTATTAATAGTTTAGCTTGAGTGTAGAGCAGCGTAAGTCTTGTAAGAATATCTCAGCAGCAGAAAGCAATGATAGAGTGCAAGGGAGTGCTGGTTTCACACACTAGGAGATGGTCCAAGGTCACTACTAAAACATCTGACAATAAATATATGCAGTTGAGCAGAGAATTAAAAGCAATAGAAAAATATAAAGGTGAAATATATTGATACATTAAGAGGTAATGAATCATCCACATGAATATTTTTCATGATGTTTTAAGGGATGTAAGTAGTATGGTTGCACAGCATCCCTTTACTTCAACCTGGCTAAAACTGAAGGCCTACATTTTGTAATTAGAAATAAAATGTGAGTATTGCTTTAGTAATAATGTTAAGTTGTGACCAGCTATACCAATCCCCAGAAGGTTTTGTTAGTCTCAGCCAATGGAAAAGAACTACCAGCGACTGTCTTGGAACAACTCTGTAGAGATGGCTTAGAACCCACCAAGCTTGTAAAATGAAAAAAGTCGAATCAGAACTCTTCATTGATTTTACAATCTGACTGTAATAACTGTTAAGCAAATGGCCTCACAGTAAAAAGAGCCCTATTCTAATCCACCTTTCCCAAATATATTAATTAAGGCTGCTTGTACACCAGTCTTGGAGGGTGTTTTTATTGTTATTGAGCATGACCCTCTATTACCTCCAAATCCATCAGGTTATCTGTGGAAATTTAGATCCTTTATCTTATAAAAATCGGCATTAGGCTGCAGCCTGAAGAAAGCCTGAACTTAAACCTGCAGGATAGAGTTCCTCACATTCAGTTCCAGCGCTGCACATGGTAAGAGTTTCCCACTAATCCTGTTTTGTCACTTTGGCTTAATATTAAGCTAATAAGGTTCATTAATTGAATTCATATGACAATAATACTTACCTCTGCTGTTTAATGGTTATTAGGTCATAATTATAACATTAAAATCATTAAACGCTTAAATAACACAAACAAAAGGGATGGCCAAAGACAAAGATAGGTAAGTAAACAGCAATAACAGTAGAGATAATTGCAGATTCTGGCAAGGAACAGATCACTGCTGCTCTATAAAATGTATTCTCACTTTTAATCAATGATGTTTTTGTATGGGGACATTGTTATTGGGCTGAGGCTTTGAAAGATATTAAAAACTATACCTTACAGCAGATGTAGTTAATTGCTTACAGACATTATTATCACACAAACTACGTAACTAAATAATCACACACATATTAATTACCCTGTATTCACTTTATGGCAAAATCTGAACTGTGAGATGATTGCTTCTATTTTGTGTGGGGTTTTTTTTATAGATAAAACAGTATTTTTTTTTTACTTGTTAGCTACATTACACCTGAAGCTCCAGTGCAAGTAAACTCTGGACTCCTTGCCTTGGCTGAGTGACAGTATTTGGGTTAGGGGGAAATTGTGCAACTTTTCACTGATCTATTCTTTTAAATGCGTGGAAGTATGGCTCCTGGGGAATCTAAGACAAAACACAGGCGTACACTAGGAGCAGTCAACTAAATCCAGCAAAGGCTGGGGTGTCTGCAGGTAGATCTTCCAAATCTGCACACTAATGAGCTCTCCTCTTTCACAAAGAAAAGTACCTAATTAGTGAGAGCAGGTGGCAGGTGTTGTTGTGCAGAAAAGGAAAGCATGTCTATAGACAGAAGTGCTGGCATACATCTTTATACCCACTAGGCATGTTTAACCAAAAAAAAAAAGGTAGGGGAAAATAGCATAATCTTAAAATATCTTGATGCAGCGTGATAATTGGACTAGACAAGGGAAAGCCCAAACATTTGTCTCCTCTCCGCTGGTCTGAAAGATTCGGTTTTGGACACATGTGCACCTCGGTGTGAGGCTGAACTTACCCACAAACTCGGAGAGGAACACTACAAAGAACGGCGTGACCAGATCATTGATGCCTTGGACGTATCCACTAGCTGGATGCCGGATTGCCCAGATAAACAGAATCCTTTCAAACACCTGGGAGGCAGCATATTACAGACATATTAAAATGTGAATATTTGAAGTGTAACAGTGTATTCTGATGCAAAAATATGCAGTGTGGAGATCAACTGTATTCTATTATTTTCCACTGAGGTCTTTATATGAAGTGTATGTGGTTTTATTTAACCAAAACAGTCATGATTATTTTTGACACCATACATTTTTACATATTTACATGACATGCCATCTAACACAGCTGTACAGTTTAAGCAAGCCACAATAAACACAAATACGATTTTTTAGCTAGCCCATTCAGAGGTAGTTTGGCTAGAATCTTTAATTTAACATAAGGTAAATGGTTCCAGGTATATTATTTAGCAAGCAAAATGGCCTTGAGTTGGAGGGGTTCAAGGTAAAGAGATATATGTGGGGAAAATAGCACCCAAAGTAATTACTACTTTTACAATTACCACTAATCTATCTAATCTAATTTATCACTGGTTGTTTTGGATAATAAATAAAATGGCTTTATGTGTTTTAGACATTGCAATCCTTGGTTCTTATCACTACCACAGTAAAGCAAATGTAAGTCAGCAAGTATCTATACAACCAACCATTTAATTTCAACTGCTAGGATCGGTTTTCTTTACACACCAATGATGGTTAATTATAAAGTAGTAGGAAAAAACATGAAATTCTCCTTTAATAATAAAAAAAATATTAAAATATTGCAAGGCAGCTAAACATATGACAGGATGCTAGCCACAAACAAGTATTATTAGAGGTTCATTAACTTGTGTTTTGCTGAGTGACTTGACGTTGCCACGTCCTGACACAACCCCAGCAATGCTATAGCACGTTCTAGGCCAAGTCCAGGTTTTAGGTCATTTAGCTATTAAAAAACAAAGCATTATTTAGTCAGCTCCTACATCTTTATTACATTTAATTATGGTAAACAAAGCTTGCAGCCGATGATGGTCTTGGGTCAGTATTCGTAATCTGGCAACTCCAGCCTACCAAGCCTTATTTGTAAAGCTGCAAATCTAAACTGCTACATTTGAGTCTTCTGTAAAATGTAAGACAGACAGAAGAAGCTTCTAAAGTAACATTGGTGCAGATAAAATTATGGAAACGGGTGCACGCTTAGAAATGTACAATTTGATGGAATTAAAATGCAAGCACTGCAAGAGATTTAGTCACCAAATCAGTTTATCACAAATCTTAAGCTACAGACACGTCCACACAGTCTTTAACTTATCCGTTAAAGGTTGCTGGCTACAAGTAATTTGTTGAATTAAAAATGTTATCACAAGTTCGCTCTAACTGAGTCCCAAACCCACATAGGGTTAATCTAAAAACAGGCTTTTAAATAAAGCACATAGTCACAATCAAAACCTAGTATCTGTCAGTGATGTGTTTTATTCCAATAACTAAGAAAAAGCAAATTAACATTCAAATGAATTCAGATACCTATCTATTTACTACACTTATCTATCCCATGACACATAAAGACAGAGTAAGAAATTACTCTGTTGCTTCTTGTTAATCTATCAATTGACATTGAAAAATTGCAGAAACATACTTCAAAACCTGCTTTGACCATTGAAATAATGAAATAATGAAATAATTGTTATATTTAGCCTCATTTTGATTCTGAAAGCAATGTCTAGTGTGAAAACAGGTATGTTCACAAAAAAGCAGAAAAGACTCACCTCCTGTACCAGTGGCTGCTGAAACAGCGGTATAAGTGGATTTGTCCTGGGGATATCAATGTGGATCTGAGAAAAAAAACACAATTTCAGTTTATCAAAACACTCATATTCATGACAAAAAAGGGGAAAACTATCTGATATCAATAGCTACCCAGAAAGTGCTAAATAGAGTTATATGGCTTTGTCCTTTACAGTAAGCTCAGAAAATCAATCACACCCAAACAGCACAGTATTGATCGGGCTTCATAACGAGCCGATCCCACTCAGGGCATTCTATTGCCTGGGAAAACACTCACAGCCCCACACAGAATTCCCATCAGCTTTCCTCTAATCAACCATCTTTATTGGCAGCATTGGTCATTAAATATATAAGGTACATTTTAAGAACACAGAAATAATAACAATAAATTACTGATAATAGGAAGAACAATATTAATTATATATTAATTATATACAACAACATATATACATACCCTACACACAAATTGCCAGCACGAGGGGGCGTGGCAGACAAGGCCTAGACTTCACAGGTTTTTTGTAGTAATATATATATATATATATATATATTTATGCATTTTAGTGCTTAATCATTAATAAAATTATCATTTTATTTGAAAAATATGTTTAAAATTATATATACTGTCCAGAGAACACAAAGAAACCAATTTATATGTAATTTCGTCCACAATTTATTTTTAAGTGGTCGTTTTAAATGTCTCTTGGTTTACCTATTACCCAGCATCTTGGAAAGGTTATGTACGCTTATTTTTGGGCTGAGGAACGAAATGAGAAACACTGTTATACATTACCCAACAATATGTGATATGCTTTACTGTGCATATCTCGGGATATGGCCTGTGGTTAAGGGAAAAAGGACTGACTGCATGTAATTAGATTCAGTACAGTGTGTGAAATTGTGTTATATTTTTCCTGTATGACCTAGACTTGGTTTGGTAGAGCACTTTAAGGTTGATTAGGTCCATTTTAACAGTTTTATTATAAGGTCAAAATAAATAAATTAACCATCAATATAAGAGGAATATTAATTGATAAGTGAAATAAATACTAACATTCCCAAACCTTGAGTGCCATTACTTATGTGGCTATTGAAATTTCCTGCATTGCTATCAATGCAAATCTCCGGCCCAGAAAACTGGGTCAAAAATGTAAATACAATAAGGACATTAGCTGCTGCTTCACACTTTATAACGACACTTCGTAAAATGGGTCATTTTGGAAAGAGCTGCTTCGGCTGAGCGGGACTGGAATGAAAATGTTTGCATATGGCCAGGTCAAACAGAGGTCAGCGGAGCCCAGTGGCGTCCAGCATGTGTGTGCTCATGTTCGTAGCAGTACTCCTGCTGTTGAGCCAATGTCAACACTAAAAGGTCATTTAGTGTCCCCGCATAGACAGCCTGAGGCCATTCAAACACCCCAGTACAAGCTCATAAATAGCCCTAAAGGTCCTCTTCTCATTTGTGCCCACGATAGGAGGAAATTAGGAGCCCCTGGCCAGCCAAACCTGACCGAACGGCAGAGCAAAAAGCAAGGAATGCGGCAAATGGCCGTCGAGTCCTGGTCCTGCACCATCAACCTGACTTTTACAACCCATAAGCTTATCGATCCCAGCCTCCTCCATTAATAACAGTTGCTATATAAGCTCTGTTTATTAACGACTTCTTTCCAGGTCACACAGCCTGCCTGGAGTCGCAGGAGAAGTTACAGCGCTCATTTTCCCTGACCTTGTCCTTGCTGTTATTTAACCTAGCCCCAGAAACTACTTGGTACTCTATGTCCATGACTTGCCAAACATCTACACATTACACTTTAAACCCTACATGCAACATCTCAGCACTTTTGGAATGCCATGATATATTCGGACATTGTTAATAATTTTCTACTGCACATTGTAAAGAGTAAGGACACACTCTTTCTATGGCACCAAGCCAATTACAACACTGGCCAGATCTGTGTATTGTATTTACGAACCCTTGGGCAGGCTTTACCAGGAAATGTCCATGTAGCTTTGACCTATTTACACCTAGCCACTTCATGCGTAAATTATCAAGGTTATATCTATATTAGTCAAAGCTGCTTAAGATGTAAATCCAAACATACATCAAATGCAACTCAAGAAGTGGTCTGAGACACATCTGAGCCATGTAATATCAATGCAATGACAAGTATCTCTTGCAAACACTTTCGTTATCCAAAACCCTCCCAGTTCTGTGAAGGTGTTGACTTTGGAAGACACCACCCTTCACAATGAAGTCACTTAATGCAGGTGTTGCTGCTTTCTAGGTAATCTCCTCTAGGTAATCTTCTCCGAGTTTAATTTGAAGCCCTTAGCCCACTTGGGATAAGTGAGTTAGCTCATATAAAATGCCCATTTTAAATAAACTTGACCTTATTTCATTCTTTTCACAGCTTGTTTTACACACATTCTTTATGATGATGATGACCCCACAGTGGATAATTATTCTCGTAAACATTGTGATGCGCAAAAATGTGCTTTCCGTTAAAATAGAACAGAAAAAAACGATGAGCACCGGTGACTATACCCTGTATAAAATTTGACTGGCATATTGCTCAGCACACAGTAACTGGATTTCAATCTGGATGACGAGAGACGCATTTAACTAGTAAATGCATTTAATTCTAGATACAAATAACATGACACTCAGTTCTAGAAAAAGTCACTTGTAAAAGCTTCCAGCAAGTCATTTGAAATTTAGCCACAGGTATCTCAACTTCATTAAGCAAGTTTTATGAAACAACCAATTAAAATGACGATAACGGATTACGCAAGCAGATGAAATGACATTAATAAACTTTAATTAACTGACATAAATTAACTGGATTAATGGGCAAGACTCTAAAACAGAAGATGGTTTATGGAACGACTGAAATATGAGATCCTACTCACTGATTATATGCAAGGCTGATAGTTTTTCATTTTGTCAGATGCCTGAGCCACAATGGGAAAGAAACAAGGTTCTCAGAGCTAACATTTCTGTAAACAGATGCCTTAACCAGTCAGCTAATGGCAACAGCTGTTTAAGTGACTGCTTGGGACAGTGTTTTTTCAGACTTATATTACCATGATCTCTCTTGGCAATCCCTAATGTTACACAAAACAGATTTGTGATTTGAGAAACAAAGGACACACACTTTTAAAGGTGGATTTTGACACATAGTCCTCAATAAACTGGAGTGTTTCTATGGCATCATGATTGAGGGATCAAGAAAAACTGTAGAGGCCAGTATTTTTATTTTTATTTTTTGCTGTTTTCCCCCCAGTTTACTAATGTACAATCCCACTCAAAACGCTTACCAACACAAAGCCAGTCGTATTCTCTTGAATTGCCACCAACACAATGGCACCAGACAGCTCAATGCACAGGGAGACAGATCAATGGCAATTCCTCTACTGTTACATCAGCTAACATACTGATTAGCATTGTGCTGTTTGATGGGGATTGAGTGGTGATGGGGTGGGGGGCTCACCTATGGAAAGCCAGATCAAATGCGCGCTCAATGCCATGGATGGCTTTGACATTACCAGAGATCAAACTTACAATTACCAGAGCTCTGCTTAGATAAGTGTGCAGCCCCAAACGTTTCATTTTCAAACGCTTAACATACAAAGGACATGTATGAAAGATGTAAGGATGTAAATATGAAAACCTATAGGTAAACAGATGAAAATGTATATTGTACTGCTGTACTATGAATGTATCATAAATTCCGGACTATAAGCCGCTAATTTTTTCCCAAATTTTGAACCCTGCGGCTAATAATACAGTGCGGCTAATGCATGTTTTTTCTTTTTTTTTTCATGACGCCAAAAACATTTTGCCTTTTTCATTACGCCAAAAAAACATTTTAACCAGACCCGGCAGCAGACCCAGATTTGCGGACGGATCTTTGGGGAGGCACACATTTTATAAGCTCGTTTCGGGTTGATATGTTTTAAGTGCATCTCACCCGCACCTGTGACAAGTGTTTAGGCAGCTCAAACTCCCGGACCAATCCCAGATTGCTGCAGTATATATGCGGGATATATTTTTACCGGTCGTTGGGAGATGGAATGTTGTTTGTGCACTGTTCAGTAAAGAAGCATCAGCAACATAATTTGTGTGTTACTGATACGTACATATACTTAAAAGGTAGCTGTGTTACAGACACTATTTGAAAAATAACACCATGTGCAATATGTATTTGTTTACGCTACCATAAGGTTTAAAAGAAAAAAAAAATTATGCATAGATTTCTCATATTACAACGTGAGACACATGCGGCTTGTACAAGTACGAAATACATTTTCTTTCTAAAATTAAAGCATGTGGCTTTTAATCAGGTGCTCTCTGTAGACCGGATTTTACGGTAATTAACTATTTATTTGTTAGTGGTGTTCAGTTGATGTGTTTTACTTTGCGCTGCTCAATAAAGCTGTTTTTGTGTTGGTGTCTGGAGCATTGTGTAGGGTTACCTGTCTGTAGGTGTCTCTGTGGGGCTCATCTGTTCTGGAGTGGTAATACTGCTCAATAAAGCCAAAATACTCCTCTCTCTTCCTCTGGAGAACCAAGTCCCTGCGCTCCATATTAGCAGGCAGGTAACCCTGAAAGAGAGAGAGACATAGAGAGAGCCGTAGAGAGAGATAGAGAGAGAGTGAGAGTGAGAGAGAGAGAGTTAGAAAGTGAGAAAAGGGGAAAAAAACAGACAGAGAAAGACAGAGAGAGGCAGTAAACAAAGAAAGTTAAAAAAATGTATGTACTCACTTGTTGCTCCTCAAATTCAATGACCACCCACGCCCAAAGCCCACTATAGTTTTTTCCCCTATTGTTTTAACATTTATGTTTCTCATACATTTGCACCATTCATTTTCAGCGACAATGAACCAATTCCCACTTTATCTTAGCTTAAAATATCAGATCAGCCGAGACACACCGCTGTCTGAAGTTTGCTCTGGAGTTACCAGGTAATCAGTGTATCTAAACCCTCAGACACTTGTCTCACATCAATCAGACTTCAAATAGATAGTATCCGGCCCATATCCAATTGATTGTTTTCTTTAACACTGTAGGACACACTGGTACTAAAATAAGTACAAAAGTAAAATTCAAGGCTGCAGGCCATACTTTTGTACAGCTTATTCATAAAGGAGAGTGTGTCATACAGCATCAAAGACGTATATGTCACACAGCAAGAATAACTTCATTTAAGCAATTACATTTAGGGGTAAGTGGAAAACAGCTTCAGTTTCAACCCACCAAAGCAGTAGACAAGACTCAAAATCAAGTTCTTAATCTCTTCACCTCCTCTTCTTTCAGCCCCGTTGTGTCTCTGTCTGTCTATCTCTTCTTTCTTGCTCTTTCTGTCTGACACCATCTCTTATGTCTCTCCATCTTTCTTGTTATTCCTCCCTGATCTCTCTTTCTCTACTGCCTAATTCTTTCCCTAGATTTCTCCTTTAAAACTGCCCTCTTTATATTTCTTGCTCTCTCTCCTACAATTTCTTCTTTGCCCTCTCGGTCTCTCTCACTATCTCTTCTCTCTCTCTCACTATTTTCCTCTCTCTCTTACTCGCATATCACTCACTCATATCTTTCTGTATCTCTCCTTCGCTCCTCCTCTCTAGCACTTGTTATAATGAGTTTTCACAGGAACAAACACACTGTTGCCAAGCTTTGAAGATGTATAAATAATTGTGATTGTGATTTGGAATCACTTAGCCAACACTCCATCGACTCTCTTCTGATGCCTCGAGCGCGTGCAACGAGCACACACACTCGTAACTCATTTGCATCACTTCATGTTTGCTCTTCTGATGGCTACCGAGCACTTCACACAGACACAAATGCAAATGAAATGCAAATTATCAGTGTAAATATGTAAATACAACAAAAGGTTTTTCTTGCGTGCGCATGACACCGAGCGAAAAGGAAAACGTGAGCAGTTTAAAAGCCTCATTCACTGCATGCCTCCTTCCTTAAGCTTATAAATGTGGAATTAGGCTTTCGTGTCTAATCCTCTTGCAAATGCTGCATGAAGCAGGGAAGACTTAAGAACGCTAGCTGCACTATTTGAGCATGGGTGGAGATTCACTTTACAGTGTTACCTAGAGCTATGTGTGTGGACAACACAAGCAAATTCTACAAACGCAGGCAAACAATCCCTGCAGAACTACCATTTAAACACACACACACTCACACAAATACATTCTCTCCTCTAATGATGCGAATCAGGGCCACACTGTCAGAGTAACTTCTCTTCCAATACTAATGTACCCTGTAATGTAATGTAGAGCTTTTCAGACTTTTTCAAGGTTTACAGACATTGAAACATATTTTCCCTATAGTTGCATTTGCAGTGCAAAAAATGGTAGCATGTGCTAAATGCTAGTAATACCGAGGTCAAATCCTGTCAACAAAACATCCGATTTTTCTTTAACCTCCTGGGGCTTAGATGTCACATGTGTGGGCAGCAGGTTTTAGCTCTTTTGTCTACAATGGTGTTCATGTTATTATGTGAACCACAAACACTGACTTATTTTGTTATTACTGGAAACAGTATCATTAACTAATAAATTCAACAGGTTGACTACAACAAAAGGCAGTCAGCATAGTCAGCATTCAACTAAACTACTTAAAGAGAATAAACCAAGTTGTGCTGAAGCAGAGTGTCCTAGGTAAAAATAGGTGTCCATGGTTATAAGAGCATCATCAACAGGAAAGCGCTATTTGACTAAGGGACTCACAAATCTATAAAACATTCAGTGGTTTGGTGTTTCTCCGAATCCACCTTGTCCTTGGCAGCTCTCCAGCTGCATTCAGTGCAGTATTAACACCTGCGGCTTATTTTCTCCCACATCCAGGACTGTATTTTCCCATAAGGAATAGTCAGGCAATTGGTTGAGGTCTTACTGTTCACCAAAGGACCATGGGAATTGATGTTTCCTTTTATTTCCCTTCCTATTTGGAGGAAGTCAGAGTCTTTCTTGCTGCTTGTGCTGCTATAACCCACACCAGCATGTCTCTCGAGCTCACGCATGCAGGTTAGTCATCTCCTCTATGCCGGTTTGGTGGTCACACTTGCGTATTACACACCAAGTGGGTTGTCCTTTAAAGGCATGCATGCATGGCCTTGCCATTCAGGTGGCATTTTATTTGATAGTCCTCAGAGAGCTTTAAAGTGAGGCACTGGTTTTAGAAAAGATTGCAAGTATCATAATACAATTAACACTTATTATAGAGCTAACTTCACAAGTGTGGTCTTTAATGAAGTTAATGGTGAGAATGATTCTTGAGCCCCAGTAAAAACATACATAAAAAGCTGGAGGAGGTGCACCACGATTCATAAACGGAACAAGAACATATGATACTGATTGTTGCTGGTTAAAATGGCCTGAGGATCAACAGCTTCCTCTGAGCCATCGTTCCCTTCTAATCTGCAGAAGTGTGGCCCCCTGCTGAGTGTTTTTTTTTATTTTACAGATGACGTAATGTAAAGAGTGGAAACAAGGTTGGGGAGTGGGGGGTGGATTCACAAAAGCACAAAAGACCAGGAAAGAAGTCGAAGAAGGATAGGAGCAAGGCAGAGATCTGAGACCAAGTCAGTGTGTATGTTGCTAGCCAGGGGTCTGTCTCACAAAGTAGGATTTCAGCCTCTTAGCAAGACTTTTGAGGTGTTTTTGTGATTTAATAATAATAATAATGATGATAATAATAATAATAATAATGATGATAATAATAATAATAATAATAATAATAATACCATCATCATTATCATCATATATATAATAATACCATCATCATTATCATCAATATATTTATATAATAATAATAATAATAATAATAATAATAATAATAATAATAATAATAATAATAATAATAATAATAATAATA
>JBBKCR010000016.1:12908588-12924966 GCA_037577295.1 Ladigesia roloffi
CAAAGTAACTGGGATAGGCTCCAGTCCCCCCCCGACCCCGAGTGCGGGATAAAGGGGTAGATAATGGATGGATGGATTTATTAATTAGATATAACAGGTTACTGTTGCCCTTTTTATTTTTAATGATAATAAACTAATTTGAACCATTCATAAACACATAAATGCCTTAAAGGTGCGATCTTCCTGTCGTAGTACCAATTATAATTACACCACTCTACCTGTGTTACTATTCAGCTGTGCATCACTGTTGGATTTCACCACCCTGCCATTGCTGGGCCCACTCTCAATCTTCAGCTGATTTTGGCAGAGCTCTGTGCTTTCTGGTTCCAGTCTCTCCATTGACTGTTCCTGTGTCTCTGCCTCAGTTAAGTGCTTGGAGACGCTGAGGTGTGGCGTTTGAGGCTTAGAGTGCAATTGTGTGGTAATGGTAGAGGGGTGCGCTGGAGTGAAGAAATCGTCGTCTTCTTCATCGTCAATGTCCCAAGCATCATTGGTGCTGCGTGCAAACTCGTGGAATGTGGATGGCTTCTTAGATTTGATGTTTACAACATTTGTCTTTGGAGTGTCTTTGAGAAACCTGGAAATTTAGAAAGGAATCAACTTTGTGATTAAAAAGATATATTTAATGAGAACCAAATAAAGACAGAAAAAAATCATATGTCCAATTCTAAAAAAAATAAATTAATACAAATACATTAAAGGGGGAAAAAAAACTCGACTTTGGTAGCTGAATTCGATGGGGAAATACACTAAGACTCTGACCACAGTTACAACCAAAATGGGTGAAAGAGATGCATGAAAAAGTCATGACAAGGCAGTTATCCATGCAGATGTCAGGCAGATAGCACCACTTACGAGCGAAGTACCCATGGATCCAGAGGAGGGTACTGCGCCCCATAGATAGGCTGCAAACTGAGAGAACAGATGTTGGGAGAGATAGTGAGAGAGTGAGAAAGAAAGAATGATAAAGAAAGAAGGTGGTCACGCTGTTAGACTTTTTTAATTACCCTTTCATGCAATATCAAAAAGAGAAGAAGAAAGAAGAGCAAAGAAAAAGAGAGAACACTAGTAAAAGCCTAATACAGGATCCTCCAATCCTCTAAGACATTTTACAAAAGAGTCTATGAATATGACCAGAGAAATATCATTAGTTATGCCTTTTGGCTTGGCACAGATCATTCTCTAATGCGCTTTTGGCGCAGCAAAGACAAGTCTATAACCCAATTTATTCAGAGCTATCAGTGCAAGAAAGTGGAATGAAAAGCTCAGACTTTGCGCTCATAGAAGATAAATGCAGTATCATTGCTCTGCATTACAGCACTAAGTAACATTGTAGATAGCAATATTTTTTGCAAATTCTGCACCAGTCCACAAGAATTCTTGCCAAAATCACAGTCTGCCTGTGCCAGAACGCTTTGTAGTAAGGCTCTCATCAATTTAAATGTGAACAAAGACAAATAGTTCTCTAAATATGTAAACTGGCAAAAACAAGCTACTTCCCAAGCCCTCATTTGCCATGTATTTACACAGGGATAAGCAAGCAGCAAGTGAACCGGCCTCTGAGCAGTCTGCCAGAGGATACTGTTATCTGCACCACATGGTGTGCATCCATCCTGTTCCACACAAACACACACTTGTATTACAAGTAGCTTGGTATATTATAATCCTACTCACAGCACTAAATAAATATATAAATTGCTTTAGTTTACTTCTGTCTAGATCTGAGCATTTGGCTGGAAACACCACTCATCATCTAGAAGAGCTACTGTTCAGAAACAAAAAAGTCAAACTGTGTTCATTAGTGGCCCCAATATGTATTTGTTTGACTTTTCAGGCATATATCTGAACGTCTGTCACCTTCAGGATGAATCTTTCAGCAGTATAAGCAACTCCCTCTTAAACATTAGGCGTGGCAATTATAAAGAAGCTGGGCAGGTTACCATATTTTCTTAGTTACACAAGTGACAAGAAAACTTGTAGAAAGCCTTCCAAGGGGAGTGGAAGTTGTTATAGCTGCAACTCCATATCAAAGTCTCAGGAGAAACTATTTTTGATGTTCTCTGATTTGAGAGCGCACACTGCTTTTCCACAGCACCTAATGAAAAAGTCAAACATGTGGTTTAAAAACACCAACGTGCTGTGCAGGTGTGCTCCTCACGGCATGTTGCTCTTTAAACAACAATGAACAGAAGAACACTGACAATGTTTGAAAAGGCGTCATCTGAACATATTCTAAATTAAAAGGCCCTACAAAGGACAGTAAGGACAGCTGAAAAGATCATGAGGTTCTCTCTACACTATTATGCATGTCTACGCCACACTGCATCCACAAAGCATAACTGCAGACACCCCTCCCACACTCCCCTCTCCCTTCTGCCATCTGCAGGATATAGTTACAGAATTTTTCTTTCCTCAGGCCAACAGACTTCTAAAGCAGGATTAAAGCAGAACTGAATGAAAACATACTACAGAACCGTTCTCGCATAAATACTAACATGGCCTACATACTAGGGGTGGAGCCAAATACAAATACAGTATTCAGTAAAGGCACAAATAACGTGTTTTTTACGAATACCATATTCGGATAAATACTTAAAAATATATTTGTATTTGGGAACCCATCTCCCCTCCGCTCCGTAAGAAATAAGAAAGTCGCGGGTCGATCCTCCAGACTGCTAGGAACATCTGAGGTACCCTGAGTAAGTACCGTTCACACTGCCCACACACTGCTCCTCACATGCTGCTCCCTGATACCGTCGCCACACACTTCTCCACACGGGTGCAGAATTCCTGGCTGCCCAGCTCCTTCACTCGGTGAATGGGTTTAAATGCAGAGGAGGAATTTTGTGTTGTTCACACTGTGTGCAGTGGTGTGTTCACGTGTGACCAATTGATCACTTTCACTTTTAGCTATTCCACCTCCCCCGCCCTCTCCCCCCGTCACATGCTCAAGATTCTGACGTTGTTCGCACGCTGCATTATGAATTTTACACCAATACAAATAATTTTCACTTGTAACAAATACAAATACAGATACGAATAGGGGCAGTTCACATCCCTACATACATCCATACATACTGTCCCCTTACAAACAAGAATGATACTGCATTTGCTCTCACACTGTTTCTTAATCAAAGTCAGACATATTTCCACACTGCCATAAATGACACACTCCACGGTCATGTGTTCATCTGAGTAGCTGATTGAATATCTGAAACTAAAGATAAGTGACTCAAATTAAGAGAAGCCAATAAAAGATAACTAAACTCCACCTAGGCTGTGACATTCACCGTCCAAAAGGTCGTTAAGAAATGGACCTAAAAGTGAACTGTTGTCAAGATAAGATCTGAAAGACTAAGGGTGTACTCACAGAAGGCCCAGAGGCCTGATACATTCCCAACTGGTCTGCGCTCACAATGCCTTTAATGTTCTGAACCAAAGGGTGCTTATGTCATTATGTTACTAATGCTTTTATCTTTCTTTTCATTGAGCTGCCAGATTATCAGTGATTCTTTGGCTCACAAGTATGAAGAAAGCAAAAAACGAATTAAAATTATAGTGTGCTGAATCTAGTTATTGCTGGGATCCTTTCACTCTGAAATTTTCCAGTCAACACTGCACACCTGACGCAGTACAAAGGATCTGTGCCTCAAGTGTAAATATGGTCAAATATGGCAGAAATAAATAGTGTGAAACACAACACCTACCAAAGGCATTTTGGTATTAAGTGCTAGGGTCTGAAAAACAGGGTTCTTTGGCTACACAAACCTCTCACACTTTGGCTACATAGGTTTAACTGGAGAATACCTGTAAACATGAAGGTAAACCTGCACATATGGCCACCGGTGGCAAAAATACATGGTGATATAAACAAGAAAGTAGATCCTGGATGCAAAAGTAAAAAAAAAAAATGAAGAAACAAGCAACACCTACATTTTGGCCTTTAAAGTTAAAAATGGCGGAAAACGTATGAACATGCTGCCTTTTAAAGAGCATTTCCAGAATGTCAAAATAAGCAAATAAACAATAATTGCAATAATTTGCATACTATGTGGTGTTCACTTCTTTGTACTACAAAAATTAACAAAAAATCATTTGATCAGGGCTTGTCAATTTCAACAGGAGCATTGTGTCTGCAAGACTAAAAGTTTCTAAACTGAAATATGGTAACAGTATGGCTTGGCCAATGTGAACATTTAGTGATCAATACAAATACATCTTAGGGTCGAAATACCCACATGTTAATATTTCAATTCTATATTCAATGCTTTCAGTTAAATAGTGCTTTACTGACAAAAATGACCACATTCTAACATTTCTTAAATAAAATCAGAGGAAACATTCATCTAAAATAATATATATGTTTTAGCACTGGTGTTGAGCTACCCACAACCTCATATCCTAGAATTTAATTTAAAAATATTTTTACAAATTCCTGAATAGAAAGAGGTTTCGTGTCATGTTATCCTCATCATGGTATGTTTAGTTAGATTGTATGGCTAGATTTACCAGTCCTGACTGAATAGCTTTAACATAGTTAAATGGGATACTCCAATTTCCAAATTCAGCGGTTAATGTGACAGCTGGGTTGGCAAGAATTTAACTGAAACAAACACTAAATGCTAAAATAACTGGAAAAAATTCACATGGGTGTCCAAGTAAAGCTGCAAATGACCATAATCAGTAAAGACTTGTTCCCTTCTGTACTGTCAGTGGATTTTATATAGCTAATTGTTCACTTATAAGGTAATTACATTTTTTATCTCATTTCAATGATACCTGGCAGAGGGTTGGGATATGGGATATAATATAGACCATTTACACACTGGAAGAAAGAATATAAGTAAACTCAGCATCTTTTTTATAAGGGCCAAACTGCGATGGCCAAACAGAGTCAGAGATTCTCCAAAAATTTCAAATCTTGTGAAGTGTTTCCGGTACGCAGTGTTTAATACCTACCAAAAGTGGTCTAAGGAAAAACAATCAATGAACTTGTGACGGGGTCATATGTATCAAAAATAGTGAGGAGTGAAGTCTAGCTTGTCTGTTCATTTTCCGTTTAGAGAAAGACAGAGTAACACTAATTGCCTAAAAAAACAATTTGATAGAAAGATGTCAGCACACAGTGCATCATAGCTTGATACATTTGAGGCTGTGCAGCCACAGACTGGTCAGAGTGTCTATGCCGACCCATGTCTGCTGCCAAAAGAGCCTACAATGGGCATGTAAGCATGCGAACAGGGCCATGAAACAATGGAAGCAGGTCACCTGATCTGGTCAATTATGTTAACCTTCACATTGTTTAGATGGAAGAGTGCTTGTGCACTACTTACCTGGGAGGCAACTTGGGTCACAGCATTTATGTAATATAATAATATTATTAATATTGCAGACCAAGTACACCGCTTCATGGCACTGGGTGTCCCTAAAGAAAGTTCCTGCTTTTAGCAAGACCATGTGCTGCTACACAGCAAAAACTGTTCAGCAATGGTTTGCGAAACATGACATAGAATTCACGGTGCTGAAATTGGCCTCCAAATTCCCAAGATCTCAACTTGATTAAACATCTATAAGAAGTTCTGGGAAAAAAATTGTCCAATCCATGAAGGCCCCAACTTGAAACCTGATTCCACTTCAGAAATCTTGTTAAATCCATGCCTTGGATTTGGCAGCAATATTAGTTGGGTGGTTTGAATGTTATGGTTAATCAGTATACAATCCAGGCAATGAGGCATGAACAGATCACTGAGGTGACCCTGAAAATTGCCCACACCAACTGTTCTTGTGCTGCAATACCACTTAGTCAGTTTTGCTGAGATGCTGAGGTATGTTCAACAAACCGTAGGGTTTCACATTTGCTAATTCCATTCCAGGACCAATCACATGAGCCTGCGTCCACTTGCATAACAGCAGAATCCCGCCCACTGCCCTCCAGCTGTAGTGAATCTTCCACAGGAAACACTCACTGTTTTCAAACACACTATAACTACACACAGTTCCAACAATAACAGCATATTGTTCATCCCCTATTGAGTGTTTACTTCTCATGCAGAAAAGTCCAAAAACAAAGCATTCTGTGTGACCTTGTAGCATGTCAGCGACCTAGTCTTGATTTCAGGCAACACTACTGACAGGATACACAAGGCTATACCAATAAACACAAGGGCTGCCTATTCTTACTTTAGTAATGAAGTATCTACCCATTATTTTGATGATTCACTGAGAAAATCACACTTTTAAGAAAAGTCTTTTAACTCACAGTCTATTAAAATTGTATTTTAAAAGCAAAAACAATACATGACACCATGCTACTAACACTTGATTTACCACTGAGGATTCATTGTGAAGGTCAATTATTATAAACCTAAAATCAATGTAATGTAATCACAACAGTGTTGATGGTTTTAAAAACCTTTTTCACTGTTGTGATCAGCCCACCAACCAGAAATATCCAAACAAAAGTGTACTGTGGAAAGGAACTAACCACTCATGAAGTTGACTAAACAAAAACTGTGCAGCAACAGAACTATTATCAGCAACTTTACATCTGGCCCAACAGGAGAGAGGAGTCTAATAAAGTCAACAAATTGTAACAAATACAAGATCATTTAAGCTCAAGTTTATGTTTGCTGTCACAACAACAGTTCCTTAAAACCCAGTAAAGAACATGAAAAAGCCATGAGCACTATTCAGCAAAAGGGAAATCTCTCACAACTGCTGATCTCATTAGATAAAACTGTGGCAGTTAGGACTTCCCCTTTGGAAAGCAGACTGAGCAAGACAATAGAAAAACCGCAAAGCTTAATCTTTCAGTACATCACTCAATTTTCAGGCAAGTCATTGCTATTACAACCACCAAGTGGTAAGAATGAACTAAAATCAGATCACACTGCCTACAATCAGCTGAATTCGAACATGCCTGAAAAAGCTGCCTCTGCACATACAAAATGTCCCGGCAGACTCTTATCTGAGAACTGAGAACGACCTGCACTACTCTGATACCATTATACTCTGATATGTACGGTTCTAAAACCTGAACACTGTGGTACAGGGGATAGTCGAGAGATCTAGACTCCTGCATTCAATTTTGGGAAAAAAAACTGAAATGAATAAACCAGCATTGACGGAGTTATGTTCGTTAATATATTGTTATCTAATGCCCAGTTTAGCTTGCTTTCAAAATACTTACAAATGTCAAACATCACCGACAACCCTAAGATTAACAGATAAAACACAACAGCAGTTTAGTGCATCCACTAACAGCAGCAAAAGCCGGCCAGCTTTGTGGAACATTTTGAAATAACAGAACATATATATTAAACTGTAAAGGATCATGTGTGAGGGCTGGCAAGTGAATGTACGGCAAACTGTATACAGCCAGCTACAATGAACTTAATGTTAAGTTAATTAGTAACTACTTAGTTAACATGTACTTAACATTAATAGTGCCTTTCTGAGTACTTTTACAATTCTAATGGTTATTAATGATCTATGTCTGCCTCAGTCACACTGTAGTAAGACCCATTTTAGCTCAGTATTTTTATTTATTTTTTTGTTAAAGAAGAGATGCAGCTAGAGCAGCTGGTGGCCTAGTTGTTAGGGAGATGCCCCTGTGATCAGATGGCCATGGGATCAAATCCCAGGAGCAAGTGGCCACATACTGCTCCCCGGGCACCATGTTCCTGGCTGCCCACTGATTCACTTTGTGAATGTGTTAAGTGCAGAAAGAATTTTGTTCTGTTCACGCGTGGGCTGTGCTGTGTTTGCGTATGACAAATGGTCACTTTACATTTATTTACACCTTAAATTAGCACCTGCCAAATTTCACTGTATGTGCTGACAGGGTAAACTAACAGGTTTCTATATAAACTAAAGATTTGTTTTGACTTCTGATTCTTATCATTATTTGTGTTGGTTTTGTTACTTATGCTTGAGTCATTATTTTGTCAAAGGGACAGGTTGAAGATGTTGCTTATGCTTCCCAGCATTGTTTGCAACTTAGACACCAACTCTAGATGTTTTTTCAGAAATGTTTTAGTTGGGTTATTCCTTTTGCAGCATGTGTAAAAACCACAAGTTTCAGTTTTCCCATATGTCGGATTCAGTCTCCACTAGCAGATGTTCAGAGGAAAATATCTCCCAGTCTGAAGGAGCTGAACAGCCACACTGCTGGAACAGCCTACAGGTGTCGTGTTACAACACATTGAATTCATTAGGTTGTCACTTTTATCCAATGGGACTTATAATGTAACGAAACACGGTTTCAGGGCAGTGTGAGAACCAGAGCAGAGTACTAAGTGCTATATATTTAGTAATAGTATTGCAAGAGGATGCATTAAAAGATGAGATGCTTTCTCAACAGTCAAGGCATCGGCAGGTTTTAAAAGATATAGACTCAGTTGTACTACTTTCTGAGGAAAACGACAGTTTTATAAAAAAAATATTCCTTTGAGAAACTCTGTGATTCCAGGTCTGCTCACCTTCCGGACACCTTTGGATTCCTCCTCCAGAACTGAAGTTTGTTTTCGGTGGCCATGGCTGGAGAACACCGAGGTGTGCTCTCTAAAATCACCCTGAGCAGCAGACAGACATTGGACTTCGGTGAGTAAAAATCCCCGTGGGGGGTTTCGTGCCTGTCTCGGGGCTTTTTGCTGCGTTTCAAACCTGTCAGTATCTCTGTTTTCACCCTCAGAAAGTGAGAGAACGATACTTCGCGATGGACGCCGCCATCTTTGGACGGCGCTCCGCCAAACTGATTGGATGACGCGCCAAATAGGTGAAGCAAAGACGGCCAATAGGAGCAGATGGATTTTAATAAGGGGCGGTGCGTACATCACTTCGCTGAGCTGTGTTCTTGAACAGGTGCTAAGAGGCAGGCAGGAGCTTTAGAGTGTGTTAGAAGCCTAGTGAGTAAAACCCTTGCGTTTGAGCCCATTGACCACAAATTTGCAGGCTTAAGCCTTAAGGTGTATGCCAAATTTTACTTCGCTTTAACTGAGATTTGCTGCTTATGTCCATCAGTGGGCAGCCAGGAATGCAGCATGTGGAGGCATTACCTTACTCAACAGTAGCTCAGTGGTGCCTAGGGGTGCCACTAGCAGCCTGGGGGATTTGACCCCATGAAATTTTAACCACATACTGACCTCCCTAACCACTAGCCCACCAGTAGCCCTAAAGAAAGAGATAGGCTTTTGTGAATTGTATTGCTCATAATCAAAGAGGATGGTTCCTCCCCCATTTTATCTTCATTGATTTCAAGGATCACATGCACCATTTTACATAAAAAAAACCTTAGTTTAACCCTTCACCAACAGTGCAAATCACAGTTAAAAATAACTAAATACCTCTTGGATGTTGCTGGATGTGTGCTCTGTGTAAAAAGTTCACTGATTATGACTAAACCAAATGGTATACATAGACTTTAATTTGGAGATGTTCCCCTATTTCTAGAGTTTATTTGGGAATTTCTGCCCATTCATTCTGTAGAGCATTTATGAGGTCAGACACTGATGCTGGATGAGATGGCCTGTCTCAATATCTCTGTTCCAGTTCATCCCAAAGGAGCTGGATGGGGTTGAGGTCTGTGAAAGACAATCCACACTAAATACATACACTAATGTCCACAAATTTGGAAGGATGGTGTTGTCCAGAATGTATTAGTTTTAGTATCCTGAAGCATAAGATTAAGCCCTTCACTGGTAGTAAGGTGCCTAGACCAAACCCTAAAACGTTTTGTCCATATAGTGTATTTCAGGATGGAAATCTGAACTAGAACATGTTTAAATTAATGGTGTTTGTGTAGTACAGTGAAATAATGATGTAAATGTTTGTCCTATCAGTGGTATGACATGTTCCTTAATATCTAAATATTTTTCCTTCAATAAAATACATTCACATTTTTAGAGGAGCAGGGCATAGTTGTACCTTTTTATAACTTAGCTATTTAAAAACAGGAAAATAAAATAAAAAATCCTGGAGTCAAGAGAGAATCAATGCGGATTAATATATATTCAAGAACAAGTTTTCCAAAATAGAGGCACTGAATGTGTATGCTTGAGGGGACCATCCCAGTGGCAGCGTGTGTATCCTTAAAGGTACTATTTCTTCTAAATGGCCCAGATTACCTAAATTCAAGTAACTTGCAAATGTAGAAAATTAGCTAAACTTATATGTTTTCATTGCTTTATGTAATCAAATCATTTTTTGCTCTGGTTTTTATTATAATAATTATTTTTGTTTGTAATATTCATGTGTGAACATACTCATATATGTGTGTTTGTGTGTGTGTGTGTGTGTGTATGTATATATGTGTGTGTGTAATCTTGTTTCATATGTAGTTGATAAACCAGACTAATTGAGAAGGGTGTCTGATTTGTTTAACTCCATTGTGCCGCTATTCCATGCATCTCAGTTTCATCTTAATTACAGCATATTATAATGTAATTACAAGTATTTATTAAAATACAATGGTTAATATATATATTTTTTATTGAATTTTATTTTTAATATCATATCTCAGAAGTCTCTGTTCCACAAGCCAGGCCTACTAAAGAGCCCAAATCCAACTAAGTGATTGATTTTGGTAGCAGGGTCTCTTTAATCATCATAGCTTAAGCAACAATTCCACATATTATTTTTATTATAAGTATTATTATTAGTAGTAGTAGTATTCATTCATTTATTTTCTGTAATAGTTTAATCCCTACTAGGGTTGTGGGTACCTTTTATTAGTCATATACATAGTTATACAAGTATAACGTAGTGAAATGAGTCCTTGAGTCGATATAGAAATCTGGGCAGTAAAGTGATCAAATATTTTTATGAAATATACATACATTTGGACAAATACATTTGTATAGACTAAACTAAGCGACTACAATATTCCGAAAAAAGTATTTTCCAAATTAACAACCGTTACAAACAGAAGCAAGATCAGGATGAATAAACAGAATAGAATATCCATTTGCTGTAAAGTGCAGTGTGTCAATTGTTATTTTATTACAGCTTAGATAAATTATCTACCAAACCATTAGCCAATAAAAAATGTTAATTCGTCAATAAATAAACAAAAGCGGGTCAAAATCCTCTGTTACTATTTATGAAGTTCATTGATCTAAACACTAGAGGGCAGCAAATGATTTGGAAATAAAAATGAAGCCAGCATTAGACTGTGGGATTTTTTTTAGGTCACATGTTTTATGTCATATCTCATTCCCCAGTACTCCTGTGTTTTCTCTGCTGTGTGTGTTAATTATCAAATCATTATCTTATAGTTAACGCAAAATGTGTAATGCCTCCTAATAGTGGTTATAAATTGCAGAAACTTTCTCTAAGATAAAGTTAAATAATTAACATGCTCCTTTGTAGTCATTAGCATGGTCAGTGCAGCACAAAAAAAGATAAAAAGTCAACTTTTTGGACAACAAAATACAACAACAGGCTAATGACTTTAGCTTAGAATGTAGAATTGCTCTGCAAAGGTGTGTTCTGGTTTGAAATGCTACGCTATAGAGCTGCAATGTGTTAGATGACACTAGGTAGGTAGTGGACAGCAGTTCCGTTAGTATTCGTTTGATCGTTTAAACATATTTCACATATTAACAATGTAAACAACATTTTAATACAACGCCTTAGTTAATTGCATCTTGAAATCATGTCCAACTTTTTAACAGCTTCTGCAAAAGAACACATATGGGCATTTTGATCACATTTCACATGTTAATCGTATCTGTTGGGTGGCTTGGTAACACATGATGACAGTACTATGGTGCTGTGATGGTCAAAATAAATAACAGGAAATCCTAATAGCAAGAAATACAAAAACAAAACATTTCATTCAGAGTACGAAGAGCTGTTGGGGAAACATGTCCGGTGAACTGTACGGGAATGGAAGGAAGCAGGATTTCCTAGAAATGGAGCTAATGAGAGAGAGAGAGAGAGAGAGAGAGAGAGAGAGCAAGAGAGATAGAGCACTGACCCAAAGGGCTTTAGTTGTGCTATTGCTTTTCTAAAGCACAGGAACAGCTCTTACTCAATGCATTTACTGTTAGTCACCACTGTCTTACTAACTGATAAGCTGATGCAGCTCCCCCTTGTTTCACTGATGGGAAGCCTCACAGTGGGGCCAGCCAGCACTGCATTGACCAAACTGGGATTTGCTTCCGGACAGTCAGTACAGTCTGTGAGAGGATGTGTCACAGTTACGTTTTCAGTATATTTGTTTATTGGTTCATTGGAAAGTTATTAATGCAGGCCTCCTCCTTCATGCCGCTTATCTCTCAGTAGATGCATGTGCTTAGCCCTGGGGTTAAGCGGTATGTGTGTGTGTGTGTGTGTGTGTGTGTGTGTTAGGGGCAGAAGGCCATGTGTGTGTCCTTCACGAGGTTTAAGCATGCCTGGAATGTTTCTCTCTTTTCCTGCTAATTCCCCCATGGTGTTTGTGTTTGTGCTTTCATTTTGGATGAAACGTGTGTGTGTGTGTGTGTGTGTGTGTGTGTGTGTATGTGGTGTTCAGAGACACATTCCTGGAGAAGGAGGGGGGTCAAAAACACAACTTTTACCATTTTTGTCAGCAAGCCTGGACGGGAATGCCTGAAAAACAATCTCCCTGAACCACACTGACCTTCTGTGTGTCCATGACCCTGCCCAAGGAAGATTTCGAGAAAAGTTCAGACCTACAGTTCAGAGGAACAATGGGAATAGTGAACAATAACATTTCCCTCAAATTTCTCTGGAAATACTACAGAATAAAGTCACAGACATTACAATCCCATGCCAATGCTGATGTGTGAATGTGTAAACATCTAATATCCCTCCTGTTCAACACATTTCTGGACATTTTTGATTATTTGATTAAGTGATCAAGTGAAATTTTAAGAGTACAGGTAGATGATAGTGTTTGAACATCTATCTGCCAATGCAATAAGCTCATTGTACTTTTTGAAGTTTGAGTTTGGGTTAAGGTTAAGGTATAACACGATAATGACAAATATTAGATATTCTTTGCATATACAAAAGAGAATTCCTTACAAATTAAGACAACAAATTATTCACAGTGCTGCTTATTGAAACCAGATGTCTGGTGTGTTTAATTGCACAGTTCCAAACAGTTATTACAAATAATGCCCAGAAATGACAAATAAGATCCATATTTTTGGATAGTAAATAAAATGGTTATATTTGTGAGACATCTTCCCAACACCACCATAGACCGTCTTGCATTGCAATGTGAGCCTGACCTTACAACAAATTTCCTAGAATGCGGTTCCTTCTTACCAACACAAAAATAGAATGACACAAAGACAGACATAAAGCATCAAGAAGAAAACAAATAGAACAGCAAATGCAGAAAATACAAATATAATACAAAACATACATAAAATACATTGATTATCCCACCTGTTGAGGGGTGGGATAAATTATAGTCTTGAAGTTGATGTGTTGGAAGCAAGAGAGACCTGCAAACATAAATACTTGAGCGATTTCAGTGAGGTCAAATTGTGATGGCTAGACAAGCTTCTCCAAAACTACAGGTCTTATGGTGTGTCCAGGTATAAAGTTGTTAATAGATGGTCTAAGGAAGGATAGCCTTTGAACCCGCAAAAGAGTGATGAATGTTCAAGAGTCACTGTTTTGTGTGGGGAGAAGCAAGAGGCTAGCCTGTCTGGTCTGTCCCCACAGAAGCTATTGTATAACAAATTGCTCAAAAGTCAAAGCTAGCTATGAGAGAAAGGTTTGAGGGCATCACATCTTGCTGTGAATGGGGCTCAGTTGCCCCAGACTGGTCAGAGTGCCCATACTAACCCATGTTCATCATCAAAACTGACAACAAAGGACATGTGAGCAACAAAACTGGATGACAGAGCAATGGAAGAAGATGACCTGTTGTCATGAATCACATTTTTTTGCGTCTCTTACCCTCAGGAAAAGATGGGACCAGTATGCACTATGGGTAGAAGGCAAATCAGCGTGATGCTCCAAGCAACAATCTCCTTGGGTTCACCCCTTCACAGCAGCAGCATTCCCAAACGATAGTGACATATTTCACCAGGATAATGCACTTTTCTAAACTGCATAACCTCTCAAGGAATGATTTGAGGAACATGATAAAGAGTTTAAGGTGTTAAGGGGGGCCTGCATACACTATTGTAAAATGTTTGCAATTTTGATAACAACAGATCTGCAAGGACAGAAATAAAGGGATGTGTGCAGTATAACAGAGTGACCTAGAGTACCCTGCTTCGGAATTACAGTGTCCACTCCCTTAACACATACACAGAATAGGCAGGCCTACTGATAAAGCGCCTCATTCAAAGCTCTGTACACTAGGCCGCGAAGGTAACAATGCGCACGATGTGACTACGTTCGCCATGTACAGATTCATTCAGAGAAATGAATGAAAATATTTTGAATGGTGGATCTAGTCTGCTCAGAGACAGAAGCATTCAGTTTTAACTCAAGGTCTTAACACATTGATAGCCTCCTCCATATGGAGCGTTAATACATGAGCCCAACGCCAAGGACATGCAGTCTCTGGCCAAGCCGCCCACTTGGGAGAGAGAGACAGAGAGACAGAGAGTCAGACCATGAGAGAGATAGTGAGTGACACTCTGCCTGGCAGGGAGAGGCTATTTAAGCTTTTAGGGATGTTCATTGCCACCAGGTGCCCCGATTACACAAGCGGCCCAGTTCAGTGTTGCGAATGGGTCAGGGAGGAAATGCGGAAATGCAGGTCACTCCGAGAAAAAGTGGGTCATGATGGAAGTGCAATGCCCTCGGGGGGTAAACAGAGCCTCCTCCCTCCCTTGCTTCTGTAATACCAGTACACATATGAATACACAGAGTTGCCATTTTTTAGGTTCACTGACCTTGTACCTGCACTCATTATTGGCAATTTATATCAGAAACACCAAATCGGTGTACTACAGGTTTACTGTTACTCACTGTAGCTCATCTCTTGCTGCACAGCTGCAATCCTGTTCATTAATGGAAAGGGACCATCACAAGCTACAGAGCTGATATATACATATTCAGAGCCTCTAACCTGCATGTATACATATATATGCACATTAATTGCATTGTCATCCTCTAACTCGTCTTCAGATAAGGCCATAGGACCACTGTTTGCTGGTTGTGTTAGAAAGGCACTAGGTGAGCAGTGACACTGATTCGTGTAAATTCTGCTGTCAGGTGTTTGGGGTATATTGGACAAAATGTCTTTTGTGTTAAGATGATCAAATCACTTAGTCTGGACTGTGGAACACTTGTAACACACACAAGCGAGCGCTCAGTAAAAGGTGAGCGAATGTAGTGGGACAGTCATTACATTATTGCTGGCTAAACCCCCTGGCTGTGTGAACTCGGTGTGTTCAGACAGGATTTGACTGGGGCTGCTGACTGTTGCCTCAACAACCATTTTCAGAGCCTCTGACCTGCTTGCTAATGGTATTGACAAAAGCTGTCTGATTTGAGTCCACTGCATCTCTCAGTTAGAGGTGTGGGGACCAAGAGTGGCTAGAATAAATGGAATCTCTCTTTCAAAGAAAACAGCCATCAAAATGCCTTTTTTTCCCAGTCCCTGCAGTGAGTTGGCCTGGTTCTAAAATCTGGTTGGCTGAGAAACACTTGATGCCATTGTATAATACTGTGTAGAGATACAGGCAGAGACAGTCACATTACAAGCACTATTTGATGCTGAAACACTTAATTAGCTTGGTAAGTTGCTGTTATTTGGTATTAGATTTCCAGGACTGTAAAATGCTTTTTAGTTGTGTTTTCATGCAATATGGTGTAGTACATGGACATTTGGAGCTGAACTGGCATATACCTGCTTGTCTTCCTCTACCTCTTCTTTCGGATGCTCCTGATTAGGTGCCTCCACTTCGGATCCACCACATCCAGTTCCTTCTGTCCTCTGCATCTTCCTCTCTCACACTAACTGCCTACATGTCCTTCCTCACCACATCCATAAACCTCCTACCAGACCCCCCTCATCTCCTTTTTCCTGCAGCTCCATCCTCAGTGTCCTTCTCCCAACACACTGTCTCTCCTAGGCTTCCTTCTCCTAACAAACTCAGTCTCTCCTCAGCATCCTCCCCTCAACACACTCAATCTCTCATCAGCATCCTCCTCCCAACACACCCAGAGTCTCTCCTTAGAATCCTTTTCCCAACACACTCAATCTCTCATCAGCATCCTCCTCCCAACACACCCAGAGTCTCTCCTTAGCATCCTTTTCCAAGCACACTCAGTCTCTCATCAGCATCCTCCTCCCAACACACTCAATCTCTCATCAGCATCCTCCTCCCAACACACCCAGAGTCTCTCCTTAGCATCCTTTTCCAAGCACACTCAGTCTCTCATCAGCATCCTCCTCCCA
>JBBKCR010000016.1:12930090-12953220 GCA_037577295.1 Ladigesia roloffi
TGTGTGTGTGTGTGTGTGTGTGTGTGTGTGTGTGTGTGTGTGTGTGTGTGTGTGTGTGTGTGTTTGTGTGCATGTGCAAAAAAGATTCACTAAGTTCAGCATTTCCACTCCCAGGCAATGAAACTGCCTGAACGCTTTGTGCCTCTGTGTCATATTAGCGAAGGAGAAGTACATTTCAGTAGCAAATGTGACACATTTTAATAACTGTGGAACAATGACTCATAGCATCAGAATCCTGGCTTTAATATTTTGATCAATGTCTAACGTATTTCAAACTTGTTAGTCCATGATCTGTTGTGTTTGCATGTTTACAATGATCTACTCCATATTAATGAACCATCATGGTTCATTGTAAATGGCATTGATGTGTTCGTCTGTGTGAAGGGACTGTATGTGTACATGTTCTTATATTTCTCAGTGTGTGTGTAGGGAGGGCTGCAAGATTACATTTAAGACACAGTCTCTCTAAACAAGAACTGTATGTGGCATTTCAATGGTTGTGAGAGGAACTGTGTATACAAGAACAGAACAGAAACAAAAAGCTCCAAGCTTCTGCCCATTCACATGAAACAGGCTGTGGCTTTATCACATAGCTGTTGCAACACCAACTCTTGCTTAAATTACAATATATACTTATCTCCAGCAGTCCCTCTGCACAGCTAAGAGGATATATTTAGCTAATCAACGCATAGATAGAGGAGCCACATATGAAGTAGCTATACTTGATGTACATTTAACGAAAACAAATAAATAGAAAAATATCGATGCATAAATTAATGCGTGATTGGAATCATCTTTGTCCATCCTTTTGACTCCTGCACATTGTTTAGATCCAAAATTGAGGGGTGCACAAAAGGACCAGTTTTTCTTAAAAGACTATGATGTAAACAGTGTCATGGTTTAAAAAAACGTATTGTTATATATTGAAATGAAACAGAAACAGAAATTGCCCATTGTGATTCATGTTTTTGTAACATCATGAATACCAGTTTCTTTAGTCACAAGGACATGAGGAGTGTTTCATTCTAAACTGTTTTTTGAATGAGAAGCAGTAGAGAGCAGCCAGTCCGTTTAGACGACATTTCCAATGATTAGGCTTGACAGCTCAGTAGCAAAAAGGGCATGTTTAATTCTGTCCTGCCTGCACGTCTGTAGTCTTGGGTTTGTTTATGTTTTTATACTGTGTGTTGCATCTTGGTCCTGGAGGCACGTTGTTTCGTTTCACTTTGTACTGTTTATATGATTAAAAGCACAACAAACACCTTCTTGACTTGACTGACCTGACTATGGAACAAAGGGAGAGTCTAAAACGAAGTTGGGAACTGGGGGTGTGGTTGAACTTTATGCTCCTGAGGCGAATAATATAAACAGCTAAAGAAAATAAGGGCTGAAAAACCCATCATAGACTATACATCAGGCATTAACTCAAGAGATAATCAAAAGAGCCACATTTACAGCCTGTTTAGGAAATGCCGCGGCTAATTTATCTTCCCACAACAGCCCTAAAATGCCGCCAGTACAAAGCGATGCATGCAAACCCTCTTGTGTTAATCAGTGTAGTCTTTTATGGTGTGTTTGCAAAGCAAGTTTTTGAGGAATCGAGACTGAAGAATGTTCCTGTATTGAACAATCATTTTTGTAGGCTGGCTATAAACACCTACACAGGCTACCTATGACCTAGCTAAGATAATAAAATGAAATAAACGGCACAGATGATTTTTCCATGCAGGTGACTATCTTCCTTGTCATCTGAAGGGAATTCTATGAGGAGCACATTAACTACTCTTTCTCAAACGGATGAGTCTCCTCCGGAGACGTCTGACTACACCAACAGTCCGGTGGTGGTGATTATGTAAGAGCTATGAATCGGCGTTCACATGCTGTCTCTCGATAGCCACGGAGGATCTGTCACGGAACCCACCGATGCAAAACCTGCGCTCCTATTTGACTCTCATTCCACAACCGGTTTGCATGACAGGCTCGACCTGTCTGCTGTCAGAGAGAGCTGCTTCTTACTGACCACGTCAAACTCAACACAAAAAAGGGAAATGACTGTCAAGCTGTGTTATGTAAAGACTTACAAACACTGAGAGGCCAGAAATTTCGCTATCTGAAAAATGTGGAAAGACAATGGCAAGGTGTCATTCATGTACACAACAGCACACAGTGTGAATAGCATGAAATTCTTTCTCTGAATTTCTTTCTCCAAGTGAAACAGCGGGCAGCCAGGAACACAGCATCCTGGGAGCAGTGTGCGGTGATAGTGCCAAAGGTGCCACTAGAAGTCTTTGGATTTGAATCCACAACCTTCAGAATGCAGGGCAAACTCCTTATCCACTAAGACACCAGTTGCCCCATAGTCAGGCTTGTGTGTTTTTTTATTATTATTTTGCACGCCAACTCATACACCAGGGAGGTCACTCTCATCAGGCAACACTACCAGTCCTGGAAGAGTTAAGGCTACCATTTGAATTCTCTGAATAACTTCAAAATCTTAATTACCTGCCACTTAAACAGCTTCATCAGACAGTTCAACACGCTTGGAGGAGAACACTAACTGCCAGTTCTGCTATATAAGCTAACAGAAATCTGCAATGGCTTGTGCCACAGTGGGTGATGGTGGATAGGGAAGGCCATCTTACTCACAAATAGATGTTGTGGCCTTTGTTTGGACAAATGTATTGGAACATTTGACCATTACACAGGGAAATTTAATGACATTTGCATTCAAATACATAGATTTTAATATAGAGCTGATCCACCCCCTTTGCAACTTTAACAGCTTCCACTTTTTTGGAAGATTTGACATGTTTCTATGGAGATTTGTGCTCATTCTGTAGAGTACATGTGAAGTCAGGCACAAATGTTGGATGAAAAGGCTTGACTCAAAATCTCCATTCCAATTCAACCCAAAGGGGTTGGATGGGGTTGAGGTCAGGGCTCTGTGTGGGTCGGTCAAGTTCTTCCACACCAATCTCATCCAGCCGTGTCTTTATGGGGCTCACTTTGTATACTGGGTCACAGTAACGCTGAAATAGAAAAGGTTCTTTCCCAAACTGTGTCCACAAAGTTGGAAGCATTTTCAGAAATGTCTTGTTCTACTGAAGCATTAAGATTAAGCCTTTCACCGGAAGTAACAGGCCTACCGCAAACCTTGGACAACAAGTGTGTTGTTGTACCACTTAGGAGCTCACAATCTTGTACTGTGCGTGGACTATGCTGACTGATTACATTTTCAGTAAGGGCAAGTGATACGCAGTGGCTGGTCCAGGTCTACACGTATATTCTGGCAAAACTACACAAAAGAAAACTGTAGGCTGACACCCTCAGTGTCTGAACCACTGAATGACCTTCCATGCCAGAATCCATGACGCCAAATACAAAAAGATGATGTCTAGGAGAACCACTCCTTCTACTGTGTGGGGATAAACAGTAGGCTAGAGTCATGCGCATTTCTTTCCACATGCAGGAGCCTTGGCAGCAGCATAAATACATCAGATACAGTCTCATACAATTCAGATTGTCTACGCAGTTTAGCTGTAACCTTGCGACTCACAGATATAAAAATATCCTGCTGAATGTGGCCGTGATAAATGGAATCTGATTTTTCTTTCCGAGTCTAAAAGTTGCCATAGAGATATGAATGAATCAGCTTTCCCTGTTCCACTAAACATCAGTAAGGGAAGGTGGCGATAACAACCCCAGGTCAGCTTACACACTGCTAAGCTCTTTATTTGCCTGGATTTAACATAACTGGATGATAAAATAATTAAATGTTGCTTTTGCAAATGTTTAGCAACAATATATATTCTTTTTTATCTTAAATTCAGATTGAAATTGTGCACTAAACATGGCATATTTAAGACATATATGTTACATGTAGAAGCTGTGTTCATTTATTTCGTAAAAACAAATGAAATGTAATTTGACAGAATGTGTTTATATTTTCTATGCAACTGTATGCATCATTTGCTACGGTTGATTTGTCATGTGTGGTGGTCTTCTTATCACCCTCACACACAGCACATGCCCCCCCCCCCCCATTTTATTAATAATCTCTGTCTTTATTAACTGAGGAAAGGCTACAGCTAGCTGTTTATTTGAGTTTTTTGGTTTCACCTTAACATTTCGGGAGCTGTGATGTTCCATTGCCCACACAGCACCGTAGTTACCGGCACATTTAAGATGGAAAAGAACATTCGAATGCCCTGCAGTGTGCTGGCGCCCTGCCCAGGGTGAGTACCTCCCCCGCCCCCGTTGGCCCCGGGGTAGGCTCTGTGTAGCCGAGACCCTAGCAAGGATTAAGCGGTTACAGAAACGAGTGAACGAAGAACATTTAAACATCAGTTTCATGATAGAATTTTTAAATGAAAGTGAAATAAAAACAGGATCTACACTGAAGAATGTAAATATTTAAACACCCAGCTATTCTCCCACTTAGAAATTATGGAGGGGTCTGAAATTTACATTGTAGGTGCATTCCCACTGTGAGAGACAGAATGTAAAAACAGGAGTATGATTTGTAAAAAATTATTTGTATTGCACTGCTGCACATACATACACCTGGCAATCAGCAAGAATTCTGACATTACTCTGCCTTTAAGTCCACCTCTACTCCACTTAGTAAACTTAACTAGTAGCACCTTTTTAGCATTTTAAAGACACCTGCCCACCCCACTGTTACCTAAACTCCAACTACTATGTTGAGCAAGACCAAAGAGCTGTCCAAAGACACCAGAGACAAAATTGTGGCCCTACACAAGGCTGGCAAGGGCTATGGGGCAATTGCCAAACAGCTTGGTGAAAAAAGAATCAACTATTAGAGCAATTGGATAAGAAAAACTGGTTCAGTAAAGTATGCTGTTGTTTCTGACAAATCTAATATTGTCACAAATGGCTTCCACCCCTGGATCTATGTAAAGAGTAAGGTAAAAATGCCCTGATTGGAATATGCCCCAGGAACACAGTGTAAAAAGAGGCCACACCTACTAATAGAAAGAAGGCTTGGTGGCAAGTGAACCGATTAGCATTGCGTGAATAAGGCATTGTAGTATTGCTGTGTTTTCGGTCCCATCATTAGTCAGCTTGAAATGGGCCTGCAACTTAGCATACACATTGTTTTCAAGTGTTACACCTGAGCCCTTTCTCTCAAAGCACAATGCCTGTTTGGAGTTTCACTTCATTGTAATGCTTATTTCTAATGACATTACAATTAAATAGTTACTACTATAATTTTAAGCATGGAAACAAGGGACATCACATCCACTGCACAACATTAGAAAGGATAAAATTATATTATTATGCCAATTAATTTGTACTTTTTTGAGTGTGATCATGCTAACCGGTCCACGCATGCATAATTTTTATCTATTTACTGTTAGCTTAAATGAGCAGAAGGGCAACAGCTTCAAATCCTGTTAGAATCAATTTTCAGAATCCAAACTATTTCAAATTAATTTGTATTGGTCTATGATCAGAAGAACAGAATTTTATGGGGCACCACACTAATTAGGACAGAATTAAAGTTTAATAGGCATGCTGGAGAGGGTCACCATATAGTGTCCTTTAAAGCTGTGGTCCCCAACCCCCGGGGAACACTGCTTTAAAGGACTGGGCTGTGGGTCATGTGGGACTGGTCCGTTGCCTGTGCAGAAATAAAACAGTGTTTGTTTTATTTACTATTGGAGTCTAAATTATGTTTAATTTTTAAAAATGACCGGATTTCTGATATTAAACTGGTTCGTGACGAAATAAAGTTTGGCGACCACTGATCTCTCTTAAAAACCCTGGTCAGAGTGACCACAGCATGGGGCAAAGCGACTTGATCCTCTCTTTTGCCCCATGCTGTGGTCACTCTGACCAGGATTTTTAAGAGAGGTCAGAGATAAAGAACTTTAATTGCTCTTCGCAGATTTCAGTGTTCTCAGTACACTTTATTATAAATTCTACACAGGTGGTCCAACATGAACTACTAGAATTATAAATGTTTTGAATCTAGTGAGTGTGACATTTGGTTAGTGCTGGAAGAGCTACTGCACCGGCATTAGAGGTTTGGACCCCTGTGGTTTGATTAGTGGGGGATTATGCGCACACTTCTATCAAGATAAACTTATAAGAACCTAATCAATGCCAGGTAGCAGGATTTGAAGTTAATTCCACTCCAGTCTGTTACCATGCAAAACCATTAAATATGATGTCTGCTTTTTGTCTGTTTAGATACAAAATACTTTACATACAGTCCGTTGAAGTAGTAATTAGGACTCACTTCTGTTACAAAAGCACCAGTAATAATACTATATATATAGACTGAAGTGTCTATATGACTGCTGCTACAGATGAAAAGAGAAGTACTGTTTCACCATCATATAGCTCACATACTGGAGAACCAGAGTCCAGCATTAGATGGTGCAGTGTGTGGGCTGGTGGATCCCCCTTTGATTGTAAGTTTGTGGGCTGCCAGTGGCACCACTGAGGTACCACCTCCATATACTGCATCACTTGGATTAATAGATAAAATGCAAAGAATTTCACTGCTCACACGACATTAAAGCAGTGGTCAGTTACCGTGGACCAGGGGTGAGTGTTGATTGTTGACATAGATCAGGGGTCCCTCAACTTTATTTCGTCAAGAACCAGTTTAATATCAGAAAAACGGTAGAATTTCAAAATAAAACATAGTTTAGACTCCAATAGTAAATAAAACAAACACTGTTTTCTGCACAGGCCACAGACCAGTCCCACATGACCCACGGCCCAGTCCTTTAAAGCAGTGGCCCCCTGGACACTATATGGTGACCCTCTCCGGCATGCCTATTAAACTTTAATTCTGTCCTAATCAGTGTGGCGCCCCATAAAATTCTGTTCTTCTGATCATGGACCAATACAAATGAATTTGAAATAGTTTGGATTCTGAAAATGGATTTTAAAAAAAGTTAAGAATCAACTATACATTTTCCCAGATTACCACCCCCACTAACCAGGTTCTAGCACTAATTCTCTCTTGGTCCTACCCCCTCATAAAAGTAGACTGCACTACTGCAAAATGGACTGCAGTTATATAAATATTTCCACCTAAACAGACCCCCCCTCAAAGTGACCATACCCAAAGAGTCGAAGGAGACCAAATTCCACATTTAAAAAAATATTTATTGAAACTGTGTAAAAAAATAACGTCCTAAACATAATTTACAACTGCTAAACCATAAAATAAAAATACAAGCTGCAATCATGCAACTAGAGGTGAAAATGTACACATTTTGTTGGTAACACACAATGACATTCCTCTAATAATTCACAGCAGTCAGCTCAACTTAGAATTATAGAGAAAGAAAAATAAAATTAAACTCAGTAGATTTCAGTACTCCATGCGCTGGAAAATGGAAGTGCTTATAAAGGTTATTTACATACGTACACGTCTGCTCAAAACGGCCTTAAATATGGTAAAAATATATTTAAATAGGTTGTGTGTCCTTCAATGTGGAATGAGAATGTTGAAATTGTTTCTCCATAAATAAATAAATAATTCCACTTAGATCTTGTTTCAAGACATTCAAATAAATATTATTTACATAGGCCTTATCTTGGAATTTAGAGTCATAAGACATATTTACAGTATTCACAAATTGAGGAAAATAAAGTAGTTATTTTGTGTAGTAGTTGCATTGCCGTGTGCATCTGTGATAATGAGTGGTGGCTGTGAGGGTTTCTGAGTCAGTATGAGAGAGAAAGAAAGAGGTAAGACCGTCGTTCTGCACAGGTTTTTCTGAGGTCATTTTGGTTACTCTCTGCAGTACTGCGGCCAAAGCAGCAGTATGCAGGCGAGATGGAAGCAAAAGAAATGACATCTGTTAAGGAGCAGAGTGGTACAGTGGCTATTACTCAATTCAAGTATTTCCAAAACTCACACAGAAGGCACTAAACAATAGCTCCTCTTCAACTGCCCCAACAGCAGCCTGAGGATGGAAGCTACTTTCATTCAGTCTGTTCACAGGCATGCCTTTTCTCTTCATCACATGAACTGCTTCAAGTTTGCAGAGCTCACCCTCAGCCAGGCGTCCCGTTTCTGCACCCGACTTGGTGACCAGTCATTCATGGTCAGGCCAGGGTCCAGAGCCTGACCACCAGCAAGGGAGACAAAAGCTCTCTGGAGCGGGACTTTGGTTGTCCCTGCTCTGAGACACAGGATCATATTTGCCCACCCTACCCATAAGCAGTTGCCTTTACTTAAAACAAAACATTTCATACTTATAAAAAAACGTTTGTTTCCTTCACTGCTCAATCTAGAGGGTAGCCGCCAATTTGGCTGATGTAGTGTGTTGTCTGTAGGTGTATTTGGGCAACAAGAGTCACTTGCACACTGCGACAGGGGTGAAGGCAGCAGACTCGTGGCTTAGACTGTGGAGCCTGATCTCTGCTCCATCTGTAGGGGGCGCTGTGGCCTGCATCCATGAGTGGTTGATGATGTCTTCGAAAGATGGACGGTCAGCAGGCCGCAGGGACAGACACCACTTAATAAGCTGCTGGCATTCTACAAATAAAACAAGAACACCATTAGTGCTGAAAGGTTACGTCAACACAGGATCCCTTTAGATTATAAAAGGCAGATCTGACGGGCTCACCTGTTGAAATTCTACGCCTGAAGAGCACTTGGCCACGGATTATCTCCTCATCTTGCTCAAAGGGAATATCTCCACACACCATGTCGTACAGCAGGATTCCCAGAGACCAAACTGTGGCTGACCTTCCATGGTACCGGTGGTACTTGATCCATTCAGGAGGACTGTACACACGTGTACCTACAAAAGAGAGAGAACATTTAAAACAATGTTAGAGAAATAAGAACAGCTTCTAGTCACCACAACAGATAACTGGTGCTTATTGTTTGAAAAGGATAACCAGAAATAATAGTAAGAAGGTGGGGCAGGAAAGGTTGTGGTGGCTATGTTTACAAAATATCATAGTAGAGTTCAGGTTAATCATCAGTCATGTGCCTGGTAGCGTGACAGTAGGTAGGGCTGTGTGTGTGTGTGTAGACTGGGTTGCCATGTGACTTGTGTTTACAAACTTTGAGTTGTAACTATTCCACTTCTGACCACGAGGGGCGCCAAATAATGACAACAAAAAAAATCCCCCGCACCCTTTTCTAGCGTGTCGAGCCACCACGACCACAAATACGGGCGTTTGTCAGTTCTCCATTAAACGCTTATTTTTTTCCACGAAAACAAACGCAAGTGTGACCTGAAAAATATTCCCCATCATATGTAAAGCAGGTGCGAGGTTTATTTACGTGCCTTTCTATTAAACCTCCACTTTAAAGCTTGAAGGTCAAACCCATAAGGCGAAGGGAACCACACCAAAACCAAGCAGCCGGCGTTTAAACTCCTCTTACAAATATCTGAAGTATATAATCATGGTAATATTTTAGATCTGGTCAGACAGTGGCGAATAGAGACGAAACTAAACATGGTGAAATGGTGTCACTACGCAGTACAGCTGCCCATCATTATCAGATCTGCACTATCCTTTACCTTTTTGTAAATATTTGCACTTGCGGCGTAATTTGCAGAAATCTAGAATTAAGTATTCGTAGAAACAAAGAATTGCATGATATTGTGTATGACACTGTGGATTTCTTCAGGCAAGCTGCTCGAATAGGGAAGAGATATGATGGCCCTGCACTTCCACCGAACCGGCTCATTTCAGATAAGAGAAATGGTTCTTACCGTCGAAGTCCGTGTAGACCGTGTCCTTGAGCAGCGCGCCCGAGCCGAAGTCGATCAGCTTCAGCTCCCCACTCCTCAGGTCGATCAGGATGTTCTCGTCCTTGATATCCCGGTGCACGACCCCACTGCCGTGGCAGTGCCTCACCGCCTCCAGAACCTGGCGGAAAAAGCTCCGGGCGAGATCCTCGGGCAGGGCTCCTTTCTCCGTGATGAAATCAAAGAGGTCCTTGGCACTCTCCGGCCTCTCCATCACAATGATGAAGCTGTCCGGCCTCTCGTACCAGTCCAGCATCTTGATCACGCCTCGGAAACCGGTTCCTACTTTCTTCAAGAGGACCACTTCCATTGGGACTCTGGCTCCATTAGGCTAAAATGATTTTTAAAAAATGATTTATTCATAACAGCCCCAATATAATCAACTTAAAACTCTCAAATTTCATAAGAGACCATTCTTACCAGTTCTCCCCAGTCAGTCACACGGTCCTTGGCCACATGCTTGATGGCCACCTGCAGTAGTAAATATTTTTATTAGAGCTCTGGATGTCTCAAATTTAAAAGAGCGCTTTGTTACATAAAAGCAAACATTTTAACGATTGAATATATATTCGATGAATTTTTAGTTTGGAGGAAAACCTACCGGTGAGCCGTCAGCTATCCGCAGCCCGGCGTACACTGTGCCGAAACCTCCGCTCCCCAACACGGAGCCAACCTGGTAGACCTTCTCAAATGGGTCTTTCTCCTTCACTGTGAACCACAAGCAAAATATAATAAATAGCAGTTCATATATAAAATGTGTACTAGCCAAAACTTTAAGCCGATTCTTGCCGTCTTTGCTTGTTAGCCTGTTAGCTTAGCTATCATGTCTGCCCGACGCCACAACCACAACAAAAAAATCCGTCCACTAACCTTGGTGGACCTGAAGCTGAATTTTCGCGGGCATATCCACGGTAGAAATGTGAGCAAAAGTGTTGAATTTTGAGAGAAGCATGTCTCGGTGTCGTCCTTTTCCTCTTTTAAATCCGTGCGGTGAAAGAAATCCCTTCGTAAATGAACGTTATTCCCAATCCAAGCGTGGCTTTTTATGGGAGCCGCTGGGAGTCCACGTTGTCGAGCCGGGAGAGTAGATGAAAGAGGCGGCGGCGGGGGCAGCAGCACGAAAATAATCTTCTCATCTAGGTTTTAGTCTCGATTCAAGTAGAAATATTGACGAAGTAATCAAGTCGATGACAAAATAATAAACAAGTGCGGCGAAGACTCAAAATGTTTGTCCTCAGCGCGTGTTCAACAACACAGAAACCGGCTTTCTGACTCGTAAAGGAGGGGCTCCGTCAGTTTTATATCTGTAGTACGAGCGTATCCATGCGTCACACTCCGCTCCGCCTATTACCGACAATACACCAATCACACAAGAGACCAGATGTGTCAATCAAATATGAAAATAATGCTTGGCTGGACGACGTGGCGGGAAATAAAACGCGCCAAATCTTCACAAAAACCTAAAGGTGGGGGGGAGGCAGTGGGTGTAATAAGTTCATTCCAGTTCTTTTGGTTTGTTTGTGTTTTACCTTCACAAAGGTTTTCTCAGAATTAAAACTGCTTTCAGCAGCAGAACGTCACCTTCAAGAAAACGCATTTCAGATTCAGTCACTTACAGGGAAGCCTCAGACAAGAGTTATGTCCTTCCTACTGATATATTATGATTCACGTTTTGTCACTTTTGATAAGCCTCAAACAGCAGTTATACAGTTATGCGCTATCTGATGAATTTTGATTGGTTGAAATTAATTTAGTTTTATTTTATTTTCAATTTGTTTGTTTTTTTTCTCAAATGATGTACGTTAAGAGTTGAAGCTTTTCATATTGTAAACAATGCCACCGTTTTGCTGCCAAAGAATTCCAAACTTTGGGGTAAAGTCTTAGACATTGTTATTGTCCACATCATTGCTGTCTTAGACACTGGAACATGAGTCATTTACCAGTTGCTTTGAATCTATTGTTTTTTTTCCTATGGAGAGTTGGGGGGGGGCAATGAAAATGTGCTCTAAACAAAACCTCATTAATCTCAAATTAGTGCTCAGAAGGTTTATTCCCCCTTTGGCAGGCCACAGCCTTTATTTAGACAGGGAACAATGGTGGTCACGACACCAAGGCAGTGAGGAAAATGGGCGAATACCAAGCATTCTTTCAGATTGGGTGGCCGCGTTCAGACTCGGTAGCAGGATGTGGGAAACTGGAGATAAAAAGGCATCCATGTACCCCCAGCCCCCACCCTGCTCTTGTGTTTTCCCGCGCTTATTATTGTTTGAATGGTAAATGCACTCTTTGCCCTCTCCCTCTATTTCTCTCTCCCTCTCTGTCTTTCTCTCTCTCTACCCCCTCCTTCTCTCTCTGTGTGTCTGTCCTCTCTCAGTTGCAGTTATTTACTACTTTCTCTTAAATTAGTCTTGAACTACTCCACTTTAATGTTGCTTTGTGCAATTAGCCAGCCTTACACTCTGTGTCAGAAGACTAGTTGTATGGCAGGCTTCTTTTTCTTTGCTTTGCCTTGAATTTACTCACCTCAGAAATGCCAACATGCTGTGCCAGGCAGTTCAAAAGATGGATCTGAATGATTCATAACAAAGTTGGGCTGAGCTGTGCTGCTGAGTAATGATCTGTTTTTGGAACTCACTCAGCATCCTGTTTTTGTTCAGTTCATCTGCACTGACTCACTATCTGTACTGATGATCGAGGACAGAGCCTCGTGGCATACACACACACACTCCACAGGGAAGAATCACAAGTGCAAAATTCATATGGTGCATCTAACTGGTGTTGCTGTTGTAACTGGAGCCAGACCTTTTTTCGCAACAGACATTAATCTGTTACCGTCCATTTTTTCTATTTAAGACTTCGTCCATATCTGAAGTGTCCGATTTTTTTCTATTTGCCCAAGCACAAGTCTGAAAAAAATGTAAAGTTTTTTTTAGGAGACTTTTTAAAAAATAAACACAAATGGGTTTGTCAGAATGTGCAAAGAGCAGGAATAAAAAGAAAATCCAAAATAAACCTATAATTTACATGTATGCTAATCATACAGTATATGCATAGTATATGCATGTTTTAAACGAATTCTATAATCTATGATCTGTCTTGTAAAGTGATAATACAATCCAGGACTCTAAGGGCTGTGCATTGTAGAATGGGCTGGGCAGCCAAGCCTCCTCCCTGCACTTCACTGCTGATTGCCCAGGAGGAGTGAACCTGAGACCTTTTCAGAGAAGAAGCAGTGAGGGGGGTTGAGGGCACCATCAAACCCAGTGACTTGTGAGTGCTCCAACAGAGAGAGAGAGAGAGAGAGAGAGAGAGAAAGGGAGATAGAGAGAGAGGAAGAGAGGGAGAGAGAGAGAAAGAGAGAGAGAGAGTGAGTGACTGATAGCCACACATTGCCTTGGCTCATCTGACAGGTAGCATTATCTCTTAGCCATGCTTCTCTGTGGATAACGACACTCCAGTTGCCTGTTAGAAACTCTGACCACACACACAGTTCACTGCCAGGAAGGTCTCAGTGACACTTATGAGGTCAGGGTAAGCACAGCCATGACACTCTCTGCTGTCACCTTTGCTCTGGAATGCATATTTCCTACTTGCTAGTTATAGAATGCTAATCAGCTCATGCACAGTGTATCTGTGTAAAACTCATGTGAGCATACAATGTGCTTTCATATCTTAGTAGTGCGCTGATTACATTATTAGCTTAATACCTTCTAGTACAGGTTCATACAGTTCCTCTGGATCACTGTTAATGTGCCTATTATGTTTCTATATATTTTTTTCTTCCCATGAGGTCCACTTCTGATATTTATGTAGCTTAATATACAAAAAACAGTCATAATTAATGTTTACAAAGGCTCACTTTATTCCGTATAATTACACAGACTGTTTTAGTTGCTGGGAAATAAACGATTTCTGTTCCTGTTGTCTTTACCTCATTTAAAAAGCCCAAACCCCCAAACACTCATTGTAACTTCATGATGACTGGGTGGATATAACGTACTGCATACTGAATAGACAAATATACATGATATGGACAAATAAATTGGGACATTACACGATTGCCCATTACAAGATCAGGGAGTTTAACAACATTGCATTCAAATATACAGACATTAATATGGAGTTGGTCCCAATGCTTTTGTCCATTTCGTGTATTTGAATATTAAACACTGTTTATATTTAAAAAATAAAGACACCAAACGGTTATTTGTGCCATATAAGGTCCACAACTGTAAAGAAGGGCCTTTCAGTAAAGAACCCTTTTTGTGAATGGAAGTGTGAAGTTTACCATTTATTTTTAAGAATGCAGGTAAGAGTAGGAATAGTCAGTCATAGTGGGTGGCCTCCTAGCCAAATGGTTGTCTTATGTGTGAGTACTTTTGGCCTGTTCATAACTGTCAACCACCCTTTCCAGTTAGTTAAATACAAAGTGTTTGACATTTTCCCTGAGTTTGGGGATAAAAGGTCTTTAACAACAGGCTCCTCATGCACACCGGCAATAAACACTCCTCTTTTAACACCCAAACTCCACTCTACCAGCCCAGAATGACAGGGACACTCAGGTGTGAACCGGCTGGATTTACTGTAGATTGCCTCACCAGTCTGCAGGGGAGCACCTGCCTGCTCGTCACTCACCAGTCACAGCCTATTGCCTCTGCAGCTGTCTGTAGCTGGGTGTTGCTACTCAATTGGTGGAAGGCAGAAGGTGAGAATAGAGAATGAGTGGACAGAGGAGCCCAGGCTCACAAGTGGCTGCACAAAAAGTCATGAGATCAAGTTGCTAGTTACTGCTGATTCTGGTGGTTATGCATTGTGCAATAAAATACATAGAGTAGTGAAGTGTTCTCCTAGCATGAAACAAAGCCCTAAAACATGATTGCAGTACGTATGTTCATTACATTGTATATCGTATTACATTGTATATCGTGATGGCTTTACACCAACTCGTGAGCCCAGGTTCTGAAGGAGAGTCCCAAACAAACAATTTTAGTTCACTAAAATATTTTTGTAAATGAAGAAGCTTTTGTAAAGGTTCTTTATCAAATTCAGAGTCATTCCAACAGCCTTTATGTAATCTCTTTACACTCACATATCTCATTTACAAAGATGATTCTTCGAAAATCTATCCATCCCAAAGCTCTTTAGGAAACCAAATAGGGTTTGTCAATGACATTATGTAAATAAGCATTTTAGACGGGTTCATATAGAAACAACTGAAAAGCCCTTTGGAAAACCAAATATGGTTCCTGCTACCACAAAGCCCTCTTCAGATTTAATCTAGTAAGGGCAATGCTCTTGATGTAATGTAACACCCCTTCACACACACAGGGGATCCCAGGTTGTTGTTTTTTTGGAAGGTAGAGCAAAACCTGAAAGTGTGCACCAATAAACATGTAAAGATGGCCAGGCATAATTACACTGGTAAAAATACACCAGCTTTCAGAGAGTCACACACAGAGCCATTTTTACCTCTATGCGCATGAGCCTGGAGTGCTTTTAAATATGAAGGGAAAGGCCAACGGTAACGATGCTGTCAGGCTCTATAAATAGGGCCTGGAATCACTGTCGCAGCCTGCTCTGACCTTTTGTTTTGTATTGCTTCTCATGCTGGGAATGACAGGAGAGTGTGTGCATGTGGGTGTGTGTCTGTGCATGCGGGGTGGGCTTTCTCGAGCCCTTGAATGACGTAAAAGCCAGTAGGAATGGTGAGAACACAGGTGCCAGAAATGGCTCAAGTAGCCAGCGTCAGTGCTAAAGATTACCCTGCAATTAGAGTGCAGGGAAAACACTCTGCGCACTGCTGCTTTGGGCAGGCCAAGCTTTCAGAGCAAACACAATCGATATCAGAGTACCCTAACGAGGAACTTTCTGTATTTGCACAGCCAGGCCTCAGTGAGACGCAGAATCCTGGAAGGTTTGTAGAAGGAAACGAAGTTTGTCATTATTTGACCCCTTTCCCCCACTGATTGTTTGAATGCGTTACATTTTAAGTGATTTATTGTGTGTAGAGGTTAATACTTACTTGTTCCTTGTGCTTTCTTAATATACTTAAGTTAATTTTTCATGGATTTTAACTCCTTTGTACCCAGGCTGGGACACTTACTGTTGCTTTGGTGTATTTCTGCACAAAGTTCTTTAATATACTCACCTTTTGCCATTTCTATATAGCCTGTCCTCCTTTTGAACTCAATTCATTCGCCTGTGCTTCACTGTTTCTCTTAAATTTCACCTAATAGTTTTAGCATTTAGCACAGGGGTTCTCAAACCATTTAGCAATATTGATCCCATGATACACACTTTACATTTTCCCTACTCTACTCATTTGACCAAACCCGTGAGGAGCTTGGCAATTACTGACTTGAATGGGGAGAATGAGATGAGACAAAACACTCAGGTGAAAAGTGAAGGGGTCACCAGGACTTCAATAGGGAACCGCTGGTACAGAATTAGACTAAGAGGAAAAGAGAATAATAGCCCCTAACAAAGTTTAATTCCTTTGCTGATTGATGCTGGAATTTGGACTTAGTTGTTTTAAGTCTATTATATAGCTTGTGTCTGTACCTGGATCTAGACTGTAGAAGGTAGCAATGATTCTAATGATGGCTTTATTGGGTCTTTACCATTCACTTTCCTGCTAAAACATTGGATTAGACAGTAACACTTGAATATGTTGAATATGTTTGGATATGTTTGTATTTATCGTGTAATTGTGAAATGGTGATGAGATGGCGCTGAATACGTAGAACCTGTCAGGGTTTTTAGTGTCACTTAGTTATACTATCTTGGTATAGACCATAATTTTACCCAAATAATAATTTTACCCAAATTCCAGCAATGATATGCTTTCTAAATATAAGCAACGTTTTGTCATTGCTGGGAAAGGTTGGGGACTTCTTAATAGGTAGTCTTCTCTGATATCCCACCAGCTAAATCTAGTTTTATTCAGTGTTTACATCAGTGGACATGCCTGTCATTCTTTCTGACAATCTGGTAGTGACTGGGCAGGAGTGGCCTCAGTCACCTTTAAGCTGACTTCACTGACCCAGGGCTAAACTGAGGGGAATAAGCTCAGAATTACCACCCAAAAAGGAAGACGGGTTAGGGGTGCCTTCAGTGTTGAGGCCCCCACATATCGCTTCTGTTCAGGTAGCTGGACAGGGGCCCCGGACCCCCGCTGTTTCTGTTCTAAAAGGTCCTGCCCAAAGAGAGGGGGGTCTATGGGAACCCTTCAGAATGGACATCAAAGTCCAGGGTTTTGTGGGAAAGGCCACTGGAGAGCTCGGGTTCATGCGGGGTCGACTTTCATGTCACCGAAGGCATGACCAAAGGTCAGAGGTCACCAGCATACCTGTCCAGCATTCCAAGACACTCCTGAAGGAAATGACCACCACTTGTCTCAATTAGGGCAGCACTCCTGAAAGCATGGCTTTGTTTAACAGAGCTTGTGGCAAATTGAGGGATTAAATCGTCTTTTCTGACAGGTCAGGGCACACCAGATTGACCAAGGGCAGTGTGTGTGTGTGTGTGTCTGTGTGTGTGTGTCTGTGTGTGTGTGTCTGTGTGAGGCCCAGCTTTGCCTGTTGCCCTGCCATGTTTATTTGGATCTGAATTTGAGCCTAAATCAACAACAGCAATTGACAGCAGAGGATATGGAACATGATTAATTGCATGGCATACAATTAGCATACCAAAACCAAATAATTGGCTGTAATTGCATAACATAAAACAGAAAAATGTCACCTTTATTTATAGTTTTTTGCAATTCTGGGTCAAAACATTTTGTAACAACATTCAAATGCATAAGGCTGCAATAGGTCCCAAAATAAAATTTCACTAGCTGCTTGTAATATTTCTGAGATGCCCATCAATACAGGAGCAAACATGCATGAGAGTGTACGCTAAGGCGTTACACACTGAAGACCTATAAACCCACAAAACACACTGGAAACAAAACACTTCCATACCAAAATCTGCCAATCACTTCCATTTGGAGATGCTTTAAAGTAATTCTACCAAATGTCAAGCTGATAACCACATTGAAGTAAAGTCATTTGCCCAGTGGGAGTTCCCAGTGAAGCTTTGTCTAAGTCTCATAATGTAATGGATTGGATCCTAGCAGACAGTATCTGCCAATATGCAAGTCTTTAAAGTGAGATTATTACACAGATTAGCTACAGAGGGAGACTTTCTCATATACAAATGGAATATACAGATCATTTCATTGATATTGTTTTGAAACTCAACATTTTCCTGTACATTTGAGCTGAATCTGGGGTAAATCGTAGCTGTAGAGTTACAACCGACAGCTAAGTGCAGTCTAATGTGCTTCGCTCAACAGTCTCCTACAGTATCCAAACCTTTCACAGGGAAAACAGGGATAACCCCCGGTCAATGATGGAATTATTATATAGGAGTTATTACCATATACAGTTCTGCGCATACTGTAAAGCAAGACATGTTTAAACTATTTATTGTGTGTGTGTGTGTGTGTGTAGGCCTACAGTACTGCAATATCTTAGCTCAGTGTGATGTAACAGTATGATACAATAAAAATAACAAATATAAATTAGAATTTTTTATACAATTTTGAGTCGTGTTCCAGTCACTGGGCAGTGATGCATTACAATTATAAGTAAAACAGAAATACAGTGACATTGGTAACTAATTCTGTAACAAATACATAAGGCAGACATTACAAATTCTGATACAGTGTTGTCCTTTGACTTCTAGGTCTAGGATTGATAATAATCCCATATGGGTGGCAGAGGAAAACTTCTCAATGAACAGCAAGCGCAACAGATCAGTAGCATGGTAATTGCACATAATGCTCCCACATTGAGACAGATCTGTGATGCAATCCTTCAGAAATAAAGCATATTCCAAAATGTCTCCTCTATCAGCATCTCCACAACTGACCAGGAATCACCTCACATCCTGTTTGTGGATGCGACTGATTTCAACCCGGCCAACGGCTGCAGACATGGTCGTAACATCATTGACCAGTGGGCCACAGTGGATGTCCCAGGCCAGCGTGGGGCAGTTTAACAATGTGTGCTGCCGTATCTGAGAATGGTGTGTCCACACACATCCCCAGTTTAGGTGCATGCAACACACAAAAGCTCTTGAACCATCTTTACAGTGATATGGTCCCACAAAATGAGAGAGGTCTCAAAGGGACTCACCTACCACACTATGTGATCGTGTGGGTCTATGCAAGGATGCTCCTGGAGCTACTACCACCATACTCTCCTCTCCTCAATCAGATTGAGAATTCAGATTATTTGTGTATGAATATTGGGCTCAGAACCAGGGGTCCCTGCTCCATGCAGGGAATTAGACATCACAGGGATCAGTGTAGGGGTGGTTCAGACAAGGGATAATATCCACTGCGATGTGAACCAAAATCTTTAGACAAACAGAGAGCAGCATATGGACAGCAGGAGGATGAGGATGGTGGCTAGGAGAGGAAGAGTTATGACATCGACCAATGAAATTGTTACTGTAGTTGTGAAACATTATGCACAAACATTGTTGGTGTTTAAGTTTTGTACACTGTATAAATTTTCTTTTTATGTACTCTAATGTCTGGAAGTTATTTTGTGTATGAATAAAAATGGTTACAGTTTTCTTGGCAGTATGAGTGCAGTGTGTTTGATGGCAAACTTTGGAGGCTGCTCTAACTGTTACATCCTTTTTTCAGTTTTATACATAATTGTATTCTGTAAGACCTCTGCCATAGTGACAAATTATCTAAGCGTTTTTAGTGCTCACACAAAGCCAAAGGGACAACCCATTTTGGAGGCACTTATAAGAGGATTGAATTTAGTTTTGACACTTAAGTAAACTGTTTTGGGAGAGATATGAGCCTTTGCAGGTGATCCATGGTGTTGTGCTGAACAATCCAGGTGATTTTGACAAAATCTTTAAGTGAATGCAGATGAGCCAAAGCAATTGAGAAATATCTGTGCAATTTTGATGGTACTGACACTTTACATGGGAAAGAAATCTAGTTTTGAAGCATGTATGAACAGTTTTAAGAGAGATATGAGCTTTTGCTAGTGAGATGAAATGTTGCGTAGAACTGCAAATCTCTTTGGCCAAATGTTCTTATAGTTTTAAGATTGTAATTTCGAAAAAATTAGCCAAACAAACAGAGAAAAACTGTAATACACTCATTTGAATTGAATAGAGAGAACTTCATTTCCACCTGAACTAATAATGACCAAAAGGTAAATAAGCAGACAGGCAATTCTGTTTTGGTGTAATAAATTTGTAATATTGTTTTTTTCACTGTAGTTTTTCCGTTGTCTTAAGCACCTAAATTATATGAAGGTCCTACATCCCAAACAGCTGTGGTGGGAATGTCCCTACTGGTGGATAAATACCTTGACTGTAAGTAAGAGTGTCAGTTAATTGGCCGTATGCAAATCTGAGACACTGCTGGATTTCCCCCCAGCACTCGAGGCAATGTTTTCTTTCCACTCACTTATTCTTCAAGCTCGCACAGTCACAGGTATGGTCCAGTTTTGTCCAGATCTGGTCCAGGCTGAAGTTTCATTGAAGCAGAGTGGCATTAGTTTACCTGGGCCTAAAAAAAAGAAGCAGGGCACTGAGGTCATGTTTAATTTGCGTCACAGCCTCAGTCACTCATGCCTTCGTTTCATAACCGCTAGCTCTTATCTCACAAGGAAACTGTCAGTGGGGATTTCATTCACAGCAGTCGTTTCTTCTTCATAGTAAACACAGGTTTTACATGTAGGAACTGAAGTTGGGCTCTTTTGTTTAACAGTCTGTTTTTATGTTTGATCACACTTTGCCTTTTTTCCCCATTTGTCTTCCCAGTTAGTTTTTTTTCCCACCCCTCTCTCCTTATAGTGGTGGGATTTTCCCAGTTCACTTCCTCTTCATGCGCTCTGAATCAAAACACTGTGACTGTGAGTAATGTCTGCTGGCCAATACCAAACAGAAGCATCCGGGAAAAAGCCCCTGTGATGGTCAGCGGACTTCTCTCTTCTTTGCAGCATGAATGAAGCTGAAAGTCTTCGAAGATTTCTGGGCAGCAGCCAATCAGAGCCAGTGTTTACAGGAAGTCTCGTGACCTCACCATGGACAATTGTAATGGGCATCCAACTGTGGTCCTGGAAAGGAGAAGGGAACCATTTCTGGACTATGTTTCCATCCACTGCTCTAATTAAGAGCTTTAAATTTAGAATCTTCCGGAGAGTGTCAAAGCAGGCACCCGCTGGGCAAAATGTTGATAGTAAATTAATATAAAAGTCATATCGACATTAGTATAATTTCTGTGACTTCTGAATATGTTTTAATGTCTGTCATTGGCAATCCAATGTTCAATAACATCCAATGTTATTACTTTTGCTCAGACACTTCCCTGTTTGATCCTTCTCTTTTCTTTTCTATCGCAGTAGGTGTTTGACTTCAATACTGATCAGTGTGCCTAGTGACTCATGTAAAACCTGGGTGGAATAGACATTAAAAATTTCAGTTAGGAATCACTAGAGAAAGGAGGTAAAAATGAGTGCTTTTGCTATGGAAAAGATAAAAAAAAGAAAAACCCACCACAGCCTTGTGTGGCTGAAGTGTGTGAATCAGCGTACCACCCACAACATGCAGAAACACAGGCCTGCGGGACCTGAAGCCTCCCGTCTTGTTTTTCCCAGCAGAGACTGTGAGAAACGCAGGGATGAGTGCTTATATTCAGCCACATGAAGGAAAGCGTTTTATATGGCTGAAGTGTCGAATTCCACAGTAATTATAAGGGCGCTCGAGTTTCCCGTAGCACGCTTGTAATTTATAGCATCAGCTGAATATATACCAGCCCTGAGTCATTATAAAAGAAACTCATCAGACTCTTAACTCTTTGGCAATATAGCTGTAGATGTGTACAGTAAAACAAAGACCATGATGGTTCCCTTTCCACGCAGCGATTTTGCATCTCACTCATTCAAACTGGTGCAAAATTAAGCCATGGGAATTTCTTTACCCTTATGCAAAGGTTAATAATGCAACGCTAGAATCATTCAGTGGCTTAATTGGTGGCTAAAAGTGGCATGAAAATATGCATATGATTAAATGATATATAGGATACCTCATTGTCTCTAATGGATTCACCCTCTATGGCATAATGCTAATGATGGCGAAGAAATTCATGACAGTCACAGCTCATGTGACTCATTCTAACCATCACGGCTTTATATGGGCTTCTTGAGATGCAAGCATAACCTGACATGAAATTTCATAACCATGATTGTCGTTTATAGAAGTACCACTTATATGATAATATGAAGATTTTAAACACAATTTGCATTTTACTTGTTTAGAATTTATTAAGAATTTATATTTGTTCAGAAAGAGCGCAGTTTCGTTGACACTGTTTTATGTTGTCCAATAACTTTGCCTACCGGACCTGGCACAGAGAGTGTGGTTTGGATATGATAGGCTTCTGAGGAAGTGGCAGTGGTGAAGGTGTGGTTTTCTCAAGAATTAATCAGAAAATTGTGTGATACATGGAAAGCATACAGAAGTCGACGAACATTGTGTACGTCATTTCTGTCCACAGGGTGCCTTTATTTTCCATCAACAGAAATATATAAATGGGGCAGCATTATATATGGGGCAGCATAACAAATATAGAAAAATAATTTTAAAAAGGGGAAATATGTATAGAATCTGAAGAGATGTGTGCTGTAACTACAAGGATATTGAATTCAACACTTGCTCGTTGCATCATATAATAAATCTGTAAAATCTGAAAAATGATAGGCATAATGATGGCATTGTTCTATTGTTTTTAGGTATTCTACACATTTTCTGTCAACAAGTCTGTTTGAGATTATATTGTTACCTGTTTGAGACAAGTAGGTGATGATTTAGGCATGCCCTGGGCTTGATACTAAATGGTAATATTTTAACTTCTAAAACTTGTTTGCTACATTAGCTGTCTAAGCTCAGGTACAAAACTAAAGAAGCAAACTTCAGACATTTATTCCTTTAACCATAGAGATCATATGCAACGAGCAGCAGCTCACAGCATTTACTGTATTTTTAGGTTTTCTGAACTGAAGGATGAAAGCAGAGGGCTTGTGCGCCCGACTATTCATTGGACATCTCATTGGGAAAGCAGAGCTGTGACCTTGATTCCTTTTATGTCTTAGTCTATTCTCTTTCTTTGTCAGTGGCTCTCTCTGTCTGTGTGTTCTCAAATCTCTCACTGCCCGAGTATATGAACAGGAGCATCAAGCACATATTGAGACTGGTTCAAGGTCTGCTGCACAGACCAAATGTTGCAGAGGAAGCATAAGGATAGATAGATGGATAGATAGATAGATAGATAGATAGATAGATAGATAGATAG
>JBBKCR010000016.1:12967182-12986883 GCA_037577295.1 Ladigesia roloffi
ACACACACACACACACACACACACACACAGACACAGACACACACATGCACAGTTAGATAATAGCTACAACATTGACAGCTCTTGCATTGTAATGGAGGGGACACATTGGTGGTAGTTTAACACACACACACACGCACACACACACACACACACACACACACACACACACACTGGATAAGGGCACAATCGTATGTATATTGAAATCTTTCATTTCTAAATAGTTTTTTTTCCTGAAAAACTAATATATATTCACGTATACTTGCAAATAGAAATGACAGCTGCAAATGGAAGCTTTCTATGTCCATCGCCTCCTCTGGTCCACTGATGGCTTGATGGGTTATTGTTAATGGTCTGGAACACAAAGCCTGCTGGGAAAGAGGCCATAAAATTGATTTTTAATAGGTTTATGACACATCTGCTAGGCAGTGGAACCTCTGAGTGACACCAGTCATGGAATTTAAATACATTCCATGTCACACCTGATCCCGAGCTCACTGAAGGGGAAAGCTTCTGGAAGAAAGTGGAAAGGCTTGAAAAGAAAAAGAGGAGTGAAGTCCTAGTTTTTCACTCACTGCTGCCCTTGAAAACCCCTGCATTCTTCATATCCATGGGCTTTGGGAGCAATAATGTGGCAATGGGAAATGGGGACGAAGTCAGTCGACACTGATTTGATTTCGGAGCTCTAATTAACTGGAATGGAACCGCTGACTGCTTCCCATTTGCTGGCAATTAACCCAAAATAGGAAAATCTGGAATGGAAAAGTGCTAATGAAGTAATACATGATTAGGGTTGACGGTAATATACTACTCATAAAACTCCACTTAGAGGCTATGGGGAGAAATGAGCTAGCTTGAAATGAAACTGTCAGATTTGACATAGAGGCCAATAAACGTTGATAAACAGACAGATATGTGCTGGTATTGATTTTACAATGAAAGCAAGAATTGCTGGACATAAAAGTTCGCCGCTGATAGCCAAATAATAGCCAAGACTGGCGTTACCTAACCACCTGCTTATATATGATGATATAAAAGCAAATTTCATTAGTATTTTAAACCAATTGCAGATCAGCTTCCAATTACAACATATCATGGTAAATTAGTCAACAGAAATGTTTCAAAAGAACAAACATGATGTCCTTCTCTGATTAAAGCTGGTGTTGATCTTAACATAGTTTTACAGGTATAAAGAATGGAGACTACACAAGCAGTGATGTACATTGCTCTGTATAAGAGCGTCTGCTAAATGCCGTAAACATAATCTCAAGCAATCTTCTCCTCTAAAGTTTCCAATTTTTTTGACCTTGAAGAAATGCTGCACTGACGGGGTGACTAAAAGGTTAAAGGTCAGAATGATAAACAAAATAGTGCAGGTCCACTGAGAGAGGGGTGATCACTGTTGCTGCAGTTCAAGTGGGCGTCATGCTGTGACCTTGCTGGACATAATGGTATCAGGGGATTGTGAATATGACCTTTACTGGAATGTGTAGAGGTTGTTTCTGAGGAAAGGACGCTGTGTCCCACACCCACCCCCATTCACCTCAACACACACGCAGTAAAAGGGAAAAAAAAGCATCCATGTTAGCCGCAGTCACGAGGGAGGCCGGCCGTTGTCCTCATAGTTATCTGAGTGCTAATAATACACACACACACTCACACACACACACTCCTCTCTGCATCTTTTGTGTCAGTGTTACACTCATGCATGCACTCACATGCTGTTTAAAACCACAGACTTACAGGTTTAGTGTCAATTGACTACAAGCTCAAACTAACAGTAATGGAAAATCACTGGTAGAAATGATATTTCCAAGCTCTGCCCGCAAATGTATTCTCTCACAGCAACTGTCGCCAGGCTTGAAAGAAATTTGAGGTGTTCAGTCTTGGAGGGTCAGTGTCACTGCCTGCTGCTTTATTTGGGTTAATGGGTTAAATATATAAAAGAGTTTCACATTGTGTGCTGTGGCGAATGACTTTTTACACTTACAGTTATTGGACTCACAGCCATGGATGTCCGTGGCATCAGTGAGCACTGAATGTTCCTCCTCTTGAGGATGTCAACACTTGATGGGTGGCACCAATTACGGGTGGTGGATTAATATATAGCATATGTAATCTGAATGATATAGGGTTTCCTTTGGTTGAATTGACACTTTGTCTGTGTAAAACTTGTCTAGCCTCACCACAGCTGGAGGAGGAGCAATGATAGATCAATTACAGATGTGGTAAGCAACCATGTCTGGTGACTAGTAGCTGGAAATAAGCTGCTATGCTGTACACTTACTCAAACCAGTGGGGAATGATATTATTTCACATGATGGACCATCCCTTCTACTAGCACTATAGACACTAGAGCTGTTCCACTTTTAAATGATTTCAGTTGCTACATAGAGGAATGCAGTGCTCAGCTTTACATGATGATATGATACAATTCGAAGTGGAAAATTCCTACAAAAACCAATGAGTCATGAGGATAATAAAAGACCGGGTGTTTTCTGGAGAGTTCTGTGTGTGTACGTGTGTGTCTGAGCACAGATGACTGAACCCCCATCGTGATTCGTTGCTCCCTACTGTTTTCTCTACAGAAACAACGCGGTAATCCCAGTATATGTGTGAGACATACATGCGTGTGTGTGTGTGATGGAGAGAGAGGGAGAGAGAGGGGAGAGAGAGACAGAAAGGCTCAGCCTTGAGGCCATTGTTATGATGATGATGATGATGATGATGATGATGATGATGATAATGATGATGCAGCCAGGAAGTGAGATACGACGTAAGAGCTGCGTCTGTCAGAGCACGTGATGCTGCTGTAGAGGAGGGTGGGGAGGCAGAGTCTGGAACAGCTACACTGGTCACTTTTGTGCTAGAGTGGAGGGGGGCCAGGCGGCACTGCAGAGGAGCCGGACCGCTGCTTATAAAACCCCAGAGTGTCAATGACGCAGATATGCAGAATTCTGGACCACCGAATGACGGATGCACACACACACACGCAGAAACACACTGCAGTCTGATTCATAACCATTTTTTGTATGTGTGTAGGACTGACTGAGAGGGAACCAGCCAATCAGAGCAGAGGAGACTCCTATCGTCATGAGGGCATAGACAATTCCGCTATCATTTGCCCATATTTGGGAATGACTTCAACTTAGGTGTGTGAGGGAGGAGGGTAGTGATATGTAACCTGCTATATAACAGCACTATGTAACAGCATCATGTTTTCACTCATCTGTGAAAGCAAACAGTCAGCTTTAAAAATTCTCTTCTTGTGTAATGCATACAGTGCTACTTTTTGCGCGGTCAGAAAAACAACAAGGACAGTCATCATTTCTGCATTTGTAAATGCTCAGATCAAAATGGGTCAGCAAAGTGATTTGGGAGATGATTGTTATTTTAACTACCAAGAATATTCTGAGCTAGTATTTTTAAAAAAGCCTGTCGGTTGTGTCCTAACATGTAAATGTTAGCATGAAGCAAGAATAAATCAGTTAATGCATGTTTATGTGTTCAGTCAGACAGACAGATACTCTCATCATGATGGCATAGCAGGAAAAATATATTTTGCTTCAAAGATGTACAGACTTGAATCACAATACCTAAAATAATCGAACACAGACCTGATTATCATCTTTAGGTTTAATCACAAATGATCTGCAGGCTCACAAAGTGTATGAGCATCATAAAAAATGACATAAAAAGTGTCATAAATTGTGGCTGCTGCAAAATATACTGTCAGAGAAGCATTTACAAGTCCATCCACACATCCTTACTTTGACTGCCTGCCTGCCCCCTGGGTCACTGACCTTGACCTGGGCCCATTCACGGCCTTAAGCTGAATGTGCCTGTATTTCTACTCGTCTTGCAGCAGTAAAGTCCTTTCAGTTTGTTTCCACTTGAAAAGCTGAAGACAAAAATTACACTCTGACCTCTATTTCCAGCCCATCAAGCACCATAAAACACACAGTCACACACACACACACACACACACACACACACACATGCAAACCATCTCCCCATTTAAAGAAATGGTGATATCTCCGACTAATTCTTGCTCTCTTGAGGGATATTGCTGCCCAATCTCTCATGTGTAGTAATGGATTGTAACTGTCATAATAAAACCCTCTTAACATATTTTGAATTCCATTTGATCCACAGGATTTGTTGAAGTGTTCCATCCCTCATATTTACTTAAAAGTGTGGTTCAGCAAATATATATATACTCAATCAGCCAAGACATGTTTGAAATCCAAATGTATGTGCTTCAGTCTTGTGTAGGAGCTTCAAGGCTACTGTTCCTAATAAAAACTATAGAGGTCCATAGTCACCAAAATCTTTTTGGATAAAGCTTGCTTTGAGAACCCCCAGATATAATATGTCTTAGTTTAGCCCTCAACAAGTACAAGACTTGAAATTCTAAAAACACACTTATTTGAAAGTAAACCAAATTATTTCTGTAAAACTACTAATTGGGTCAAATTACATAAACAGCATCCATTACTAGAATTGAACAGACTATCATCATTTTGTACGCAGTATGGGGCAATTCCTATAACTGCCTTTAATCTAGAGGTATTTGCATCATCCTAGAGTCAGCATAAACTAAACTATTTACATGAATCATTGCTGCATTCATTTATTTGAATAAAGTAACACACAGTTCAGTTTACTTTCTACATGTTAATGCTGGAAATTCACTTCTGCTTTGTTAACACAAAATCATAAACCTATACATGCACTACATAGCATGCATATCGAAATGTGTTATTAAATGACTGGAAATTCTGAAATGTTATGTTTTATATGGATTGTTTAGTGTAATGTTCATCCTTGCAAGGTTTCTAGTTTGGGTGTAAGACAGGTTTTGGGGGAGATTGGTTTACTTGAACATACATGGATTAAAATTTCTGATTGTACTCACTGTTGATGCCACTGGGAAAGTCCATACTGGGGGGGAATGCCACTGAGGTGACTGGAATACTGGGGGCTTTCAAGTTTAAAACAAAGCCCAAAGGGCTGGCATTCAGGATATAGAGAATGTCTTCACTGGAGCTACAAAGGTCTTTCCTTAGAGAATTCCCAGTAGCAACTTAAGTGTCACTTTCTGTGGGTCGAGGCTTTAACTGGCTCAGACACTAATACATTGGGTGTCTCAGTGCAATCCAAATTGTGGGCAGGTGTAATTTACGCAAGACATTGCCACCAATTACATTCTCTCTCACAGGAAAAAAATATGACCGTTTCATCATATTTTCAGGTGAGCTAGATTTCTCCTGTCATCAGCAAGACATGCTGCTGTGTGCCTGAGGCTTTTCCCAAAGCACAGCCTTCTTCCAGTTTCTCTCTCTCTCATCCTTCTCTGCATATCTCTCTCTCTCTCTCTCTCTCTCTCAATCTCTTCCTACTTCTCTGCGTCTCTCTTTCTCTCTCTCTTTCTCCCTCTCCCTATCTCGCTCTCACACACACACACACATACACGCACACATCCATGCTCCCTCTTCATGACCACGCACACTGCAACCATCCAAGGTCCAAGGTTGAAGCTCAGCCTGCCATTGGCCATAAAATGGGTGAGGCCTACTGCAGAGGCGGAGAGGATGGCAGAGACGAGAGGGGGAGGGCAAAGGAGAGAGAGGGGAGGAGACGAAGGAGGGAGAGAGAGAGGGGTGGGCTTCCCCATTTTAACAGGACAAAAATGGAGGGATTCCCCTCCTCCCACACTGGTACAGACCATTACATCAGATATTGAAGACCAGCATTCAGCCTTTTTAGCTCTCAACCCAGACCATTAACCAAACCAAACTGTCATAGAAATTGCATACAGAGAACAAGAACTACACATAAGAGAAAATGTAATGATATAGTTATATATATTGAACAATCATAGAAAAAATGTGTTAATGAAATGTAATTAAAATGTATAAATGATAATAATTGTTAATAAAATAATGAATTATGCTTCATTAAACATTAACAATTTTCATATAAACAAATGTTGTGCATAGGTATTCAGAATACAGAAGTATTTTTATAAAAATGACTAATCATCTAATAAAAGAATACACAGGAAAACACCTGTTAAACAGCCTCTGGGAAATTCAACAAAGTGCTTCTTTGGAAAGTCTGAAGTTCCTGCTAAAGCCTGAGATGACTGATAAGCTAGTTTAAACGTAAATGAGCTGGTTTGAGGGTTGAACAAAATGAAGTAGTCCTGAAGTCTTGCTCCTTAGTAGTGGTCCTGTGTTATATTTAGATTTTGTGTCATGTTACGTGTGCATTTTGTGGCATTTTGGATGCACTTAACTCGAACCTAACTAAAATAATCAATAAAGAGAAAAACTTTTATGCTGTAGACCCCCTGGTTTATTTTTCAAAAAAGCTTCCCACTTGAGATTTTTTATGAGACGACAGGCGCCAGTTCTGCTTGGGGGACACTCAGAGCGGAGTTGGAACTATATATTTGAGATATGTGCACTGTACAAGTTAATGTAGGATAAAATAATATCAACCATTAATATGACAGCGGTTACAAAGTCTGCTACACCTGTTCCAGCAAATGAACATATACAGAAGTCCTTCAGAGAGACACATGTGTAGGTGTTAGGTAAGTGGGTGTGATGGGTGGGGGGGGCATTTTCAGATGCAGGTTGGAAATGAACTCTGTAGGAAAGTTGATCTCGGGGAGGGGGGGGCTTGGTAATCACTTGGTGATCACAGAACCATTGATATTCAAAATATTCATGATTATTCATGACAACATGTTTTGGTGATTCCAGAATGGGAAAGGACTGACCTGCGTTATTTTGGATTCCTTGATTTTTTCAAAATACTGCATAATTTTTATTGGTCACAGCACACAGTAATAAACATGACCGGTATATTCAAAGAGATTGCCTTATCCATTTTCTTTACAGAGATGGGATGTTTTGAGCCATCTGTTCAGGCCGAAGTTTAGTGAGTGAAGGGAGGGAAGCTCACCTGTTTACGTTGCAGTGACTGCTTTGCTGATGTGGCGCAAAATGAAAAAACCAACATCCAGGCTTTTTACTTCCTAGCCCAGACCATTAACCCAGCTCCCAGCCCTACATGCCCCATTCCCTACTGCAGAGAGGGAGGGGTCAGAGCCGATTCTGCTGAAGTGAGGTCTCTGCCACATTTATAAATAGTCTGCCCCAGAGGAAGGCCATAGCTCACCCAGTTATGTGTACTTTGCTGAGGTAACATGATTGGGGTGTGCATTGGTAATTGAATACTGTGTTAACTGTAGCGGGGTCATTGTTTGAACACTTAAATCACTATTTGGATATTTGTTTCCTTGCATCATTGAATGTCAGGGGAAAAATATGGGTTATGTTGTTATATGTGGATTTAAACTTATTCTGTAACTATAACATGTATGTTATTTCTTGATATTCACTTTGGCAAAACATACATGCGCCACACTCTACATTACAAAGAAAAAGATTACAGATACTTGAAAATCAAACAGGAGCCAGACTACATGTCTTTTTATTTACACTGTACGCTAGCATTTGGCCTTTATATTTGTCCTTTCTAACACTGCGGGATGTGAACCCGTCACCAATCTCCTGCTGAAGTGAGGTCCCCACCAGATTTATAAATAGACGGCTGCAGTGTTGGGCCATAGCTCACATGGTTATGTGTAGTAACCGCTTTGCCGAGGTAACATGACCTAAGCTTGGGCAGCTGTTGGCTGCTAATGCTGGCTAGCATTACGGCAGGGCTGGCTGTAAAGGGAGATGTTCCAGCATGCCGCAAGGACAGCTGGCGGGGATCTCTCTCTAGAGGGAACAGCGGTCTGAGGGGTTTGGGCACATCCATTTTGCTCTCGATCGTTCTCAACTTACTCGCCGTACGTAAGCGGACTGGAGCCCCGTGGAAAAGCATGGCCAGTGAAGCCGCTCGTCAGGCACTCGGGGGTCCTTCTGCCAAAGCAAACATCAGGCCGGCTCTGAAAAGTCGTTAATTTTAATGTGTCAATTCACGTTATCCAGATGAGACAGGAGGTGCTATCCTACCAGCATTTGTTAATATGGCTCTGCCAATCACACTGTCCACTAGACTGCTTCATCAGCATGGCCTCTGCAGAAAATAGGGGTGGGGGAGGGGAAGAAGAGGGGGTGGTGGGGCAGAGAAAGGTTGGGGGGGCTGTGGCAATCAAGCTGAGGAGGGGAAAAAAATTGTTTAATTATAGATGATCCACATTCGGCTAATACAAACACCATTAGCAATGCAATGTAATCTCTATGGCTGATTATGGTAATTTTAGCAGAATGGAGGAGAGAGGAACAGCTTTCACAAACAGATTTGACTAATTAGTTGAGTGTTAAAGACGTGCGAGTAGAAGGTGATTTGTGTGCATGTGTCTGTGAGAGTGTACTGGATGATTCTATTCGGGTTTTTTTGCTGATGGGGCAGACACAGTGAGGTGGAGAGATGTTTGAGATGTTTCGATTAAAGCTCTTGAGGCAGATGTTGCTATTCAGATAGGAAACACCTGCATAGGCACATTAACACACAAATACACACACACACACACACACAACTCACCTTGACTCAAATATGCCACAAATTTAAACTGTTTCTTTCCCCATTAAACAAACCAAATTCACATCCATCAAGACCAGAATTGAAACTGAAACAGTTTTTTCCATACAAAAAAGTGCTCCCCTTCACACACTCCATCCATGGGACGCTGGATGGCCATATTGGTCATTGCCATTATTGCCAGCTGACAAAGCATAGGAGGAAGGTGTCTTAGCAAATGTATGCTTCACTTTCTCAGGTCAGTTTAGGCCCTTATCTCTCCTTCTTACTGAGCCAAGGCTAATAATAACGTCACAGATCCTAGCCCTGCCACTGCCATATTGGGGAAAAGGGAGAGAGGCAGGGCCAAGCCAATCCGACCAATCTGGGGCAGGTATCCTGTGGATCACGTGAGGGAGAAGGGCGTCTCGCCTTGAAGAACAGAGTGTACAAGACAGAGAGAGAGAGAGAGAGAGAGAGAGGGGGGTGGGGGAGAGTGAGAGAGAGAGATAGATAGAGAGAGAGAGAAACAGAGAGAGAGAGAGAGAGAGAGAGAGAGAGAGAGGATTAGTATGGCTTACTCTAGAGGATGTGCAAGCTGTTTTATTTAACATTTGCTCTTTTATTTCATCATACTTGCTGTTTTCCTCCACATTCACTGTTTTATTGAATCAGAATAGCTGTTTTTTTATCCTATTAGATGATTTTTTATTTAATAACATTATCTATTTGCTGTTGGGTTGCATCACATTTACTATTTTAACTCATCTTAGTTGCTGTTTTATTTCATCATAGCTCATTCTATAGTAAAAACCCAGGTACCCTTTACGTCCAACTGCTCATTGCATTTATTTAATTATTTATTTTGGAATATATAAAAAAATATTAAAAAACATTTTTGCCTCACACAGAAAAATAAACACTCAAAATCACATAATAGAAAGAGTAAAAACACTGACATGTTGACATCTGTCTACAGAAAATAATTACATTGATTCTTCTCAATGAAGCCCTCAGTTATCCAGCTAATCAATTTCTAAAGAATTTCTAAACATAAATCAATTTTTAAAGGATTCTAAGGAATCCTAATGTTTACAACACCGGTCAGGTTATAAGGTATTAATGACAGAATTTACTGCGTTTGATATTCACAAGGTGAAATTTTTTAAGCAAGTCTGTGTATAACAAAGCATGACAATCACACATTTACATTTACATTTATGGCAATTAACAGACACATTTATCCAACGACTTCCATTCCTAATTACAGGGGACAGTCTCCCTGGAGCAACTTGGAGTTAAGGGTCTTGCTCAGGGACCCAGTGGTGGTGCTGGAGAACCCAGAACCTCTTGGTCCTCATGTTCCAGAGGCAAGTATCCTACCCACTGAGCTACCTCCACATCCACACACTTTTTAAAATTTTTCGATAGATTGGTCTACTTCTTATTTGAAGGGGTGCTGTAACAGCACTTTTAGTTTACATTGCATCTCTTGAAAAAGCATTGTGTTTATATTTTATATGAATGAAACAAGCAGTTGGACTTATAGGGTACCTGGATCAGTGATCTTACTGAATCTTGGACACCTAAAAATTATTAAATTATTAGATGACTAGTTGAGAGACATGCATGAGTGCATAAAACATTTCATTGATTTTAAATCGACCCGGTTACAATGCTTAATAGTAATGCCAATATAACAGACTATTTGACAGATTTCTTTAATTTAATTTTTTGATAGTTTCCCCAGAAATGACAAAGTTCCCTAGACAGAAAAGAGTGCTGACAGCCAAATATATCTAACACTAGAAAACAGTTGCTAATCAGGCATCGAAGGAAATGATGAATATTTAAAAGAAGCAGAATGTTTTAAAAAACATGGCAGATACATTTTGGGAGTAAAAGCTACAATGGCTTTACAATGGACTGATGACTGATAGTGTTTTCCAGACTATGATGGTATTTTTCATCCTATGAGCCCCAGGCCCCCAATGAGAATATATGGAAGCAGTATGATGTGTAATAATGAAGTATTTCACTAATACAGTGTTTTGATTGATTACATTGTAGGAAAGGTCTAAAATCCTAAAATAATTCCATATATGACACAAATGTACATATACAGAATGTATTCTGGGATTTTTTGTTAACTCATACATGATGGGCTCTTTCTTCAACTTCAATCATTTTCCTCTTTAAACTATATTTACCTTTCATTAAGAACATGCTTGATGTTAGAGAAGTTTTTAAAATGGCCAGGATCTGATTTAATTTTTAACTTGCTTCAAACAACAAACAAAAACTCATCAGAAGCTGAGTAACTCATGCAGGTCAATATGGCTGGACACAAGCCCAAGCTAACACTTTTCCAGCTGTTGCATAAAAATTACTTCCTGAGGCATTAATGAGTTTCACTCAACCATGAATGATCGTGTTCCATATCTCTCAGGCTCTTGCGAGAATGCAGTGCAACCCTGAAACCCAGTTAGATATAAAATCAACACTCCCAAGACTTTTATTTTTTAACATTATAAAATTTTTTTACATTTTCACTTTGACTGGCTCTGACAGACATTGTATTTCATTTTTAATTCTGTCCTCAGGTGCAAGAGTGGGTGGTCTTGCTCTCTGTAGCTAAAAAGGTTTAAAAATGTTACTTACCTGCATGTATAGATGAACAAATGTGCAAGTGGTAAGTAACATTTATTAAAGATTTCTTGAAAATCAGAAATCTGTAAATCAGAGGACCATTTTTTGCCCTGACTGAAGATATCCATCTGCTATAATATTACAAATAGAAGTTCAGACACAAATCTTTAAACACATAATAGAAACCAGTAAATGTAATACATTGCAAAATCACAATAAAATTAAATTGGTGGTTATGTATTTACAGTGAAATTGTGTAAACAAAAAAAACATTTAATGACTTGATTTTGTCATGCCCTTTCAGGATCATCTGAATTTGATCAGTATTAATGGGTTTACGTTAAGAGTGATTAGACATTAGTGATCAGTGATGAGGATTATGCCCATTTCTCTTCCTGCATTATTGTTCTGACTAATCTGGATCTTAATAATCAACTAAAATGATCTATTAAGGCAGGCAATTTTTAAAGCAGGGATAACACTAAAGTGTGCATCGCACCCCCTTTTGCTATAGCGCATCCATAATGATGCACCCTGCAGAGCCAGAAACTGCACAAGGCTAAATGCGAGACCTCCCAAGGCACAACTGTCTCTGTTTCCATGACAACGAGGCTCCTCACACCTATCATGGCGGCTTTGGCACAGCACTGGGTCCCCTCTGCTGATCATGTGACCATAGTGTTTCTCATTAACCCCCCACAAGGAGGGGTTCACTTCCTCTTTTTGTATCAATTGCCACCCACTTTCAGTACTATAAATCACTGCATGAAGGTTTACAGGTGAGTGAGATAACTGTGTGTACATGGAGAACACTGCATATTAAAGAAAAAGATCACACAGCATAGGTGTAATTTATTGTTTAATAATTATGGTGTGAGATGGTCTATAACTAGTGTTTGGTCTCTGTCTAAATCCACATGCAATTTTCTGCTCTTTCACTATGCGCCCAGCACCCGGCCGCTCTCTGGACCCCCCTCTCACTGTGGGTTTTCACAAACCTCTTGTGGACAGAGACAATCCTGAAAGTTCTCTTGATGTTTGTTCTGTTTGATGCTAAGACATAAATAAAATAACTGAATGCATTTTTATTTCTTTACTGGCATTTACATGTGGTGCCAATTTTAAAAGTAGAAGTTATTACTATATATGTTTCAAATTACAATAACTTTGGTTCTATGTGACACAGGAACACCCAACAAATCAAACTGTGACTAGACAGTCGTTTCAGGAAAACACTTCAACATGTTAAAATATGACACTATTCGTCTGCCCACCAGATTCTTTTGGTTGATAGGGGATCTCTAATTTGTCTGAAAAAGAAAAAGCAGCAGCAAATGAATCAGAAGAAGAAGCAGCAGACAAAGCAGGCAATGAGGAACCAGATGAAGTAGAAGAAGAAGCAGAAGAACAAACTGACCAGCAGTATTTTGAGTAGATTACCAGGCCTGACCATGCAACTGACCATGCAAGGATGGTAATCTCCTTTCAGACATCCTCATCCTCTCATTTCCTCACATTTTCCATAGATGGACTCTGTTCCATTGAGAAAAACATGGTCTGCTTTCTCCCAGGCACATTTTAAACCTGTGGTTTGCAGCCAAAAATGCTGCAAACCACATGTGAATGAATGAAAGCTGGAAAATAAAACCTGTGGCATAATCTCCTTTGTAAAATGATAACTAATCTCTGCTTACTATGTTCATTATTAGTAATGTAAGCATTTCTAGGTGAAGTATCTTTGTTATTAATCTTTTATCGATTCTCTAGTCCATTTTGGTCAGCAGGACTGTTGTAAATGTCCTGCTTAATGCCGCTGACTGGACATTAAACAGAGCTACATCAGTTCTAACCTAATTAGAATTAATGTCATGGCTGATGATGGATCTCCAGCTGTCCAGGACAGAGGAGACAGAACCAGGCACATCAGCACACATCTGTGAAAAAAATAGTAGCAGCGTGAAGATGACTTGTGATGATAGATATGTCATATATAGAGAAAGAAACCTTTCTGTTCCTTCATGTAGCATTTTGTGAGTAAAACACATCTAGCTATGAAGGCCTTCCACTATCCCCTGTCTTCTTTAAGCAGGAGATGAGAAATCCAGCAGTGAGTTAATGAGTCAGTAATGAGTCTGCCAGGTGGTGCAATACAGAATTCTGAACAGGTGGACTGGGCCAGTGTGGCCAGGTGTGCAGGAACAGATCGGCGTTGTTCTTACTGAAATGACAGGCCTCAGCAGGTGGAAGTGTGTTGGACACCAAAAGGTGACGACAAGCAAGAAATCCTGTAATCACTGTTTCCCAGTGACAAAGAGAAAGTTGAGGACCTGTCATGGCTAGATCAAAGGTCAAAAGCAATATTGCTCCCTGTGCTGCAAACTGTACTGAATGTAACTGATCGAAATGAACTACATTCCACCAATACAGCTATAACCCACAGTGGCAACACTCAAAAACTGTATTATATTTTATTAACCATGAAATAATCTAAATCTTTGAGACCTTTTTTCTTATCAATATATTGTTGCATATATGTTTCTATGAATCTAATTTTCAATTTTTGGCTCAGGTCCTGAGAAGCAGGCAAATTTATTCAATATTAAATATTTTAATAAAATGCAGACTGTTTCCATGTAAGATGACAAACAGTTGACCAGTGAGAAACACTAAGGGGCTTCATATAAGGATGATGTATGAGAACTTAAAGTTGCTATGGAGGAATTCAACATACCATTCCCCCAGAGACTCCTGAGGGAGAGCCCAGGCAGGGAGCATTGATGGGATGGACACAGCAGTAACCGCTACAGCAAGGACATATATTAAAAAAATGGCTTATCCAGAAAAAGCTAAAAGTGGAGGTTTTTGAAAGGAAGTACCAGTGGCTGAAGATCTGTAAAAGCACAAGGAGACGAGAACATCCACCAATCAAAGACTGCCTGTGGAAGAGGGGAGAAACAGATTAAGCACACAAAGGAGACAGGAGGACTCCAGTCAGGAGACAACTCATAGTACTGAAGACTCAGCATCTGTCCCAAACCAAAGCCAAAGGAGGGACCCTCCAACTCTGCCCCATCCCCTCATAGAGGGTGAAATGGCCTCCAGTGTAGGAAATCACAGTATGGACCCAGATAGTCCAGTATCTGGAGGCCACACTGTCAGGCGCAGTTGAAACAAAGTTCTGATGTTTGGTGACAAATTTCATCACCATGTCTTGAGAACAGTTTGGCACAGAGGAGAGGAAAGGTAGATGGTAGCACCTAAGAAAAAGCTTGACAGGTGGGTGAGGGATCCTGCAGTTGAGAGGGGAACTTAAGTCTCCCAACAGGCAGTATAAACAAGCTACTTTTGAAAAAAGATCTGACCACTGAACTCTGAGGGAAACTACACAAGCTGAAAAGGGCTGAAATGTCTCTAAGACTGAGAAAGGAAAAGGAGGTCAAGTGAGCTCTGTTTATCAAGGAAACATACAGGTTTGTCAAGACCCTGCTGGGTGAAAAGATGTCTGTAAGACAGACCATTCCCTCAGAAGATGTGGAGGATTTCCTCAAAGAAAGCCACAATGACCCACTGAGAGTCCAAGCTATGGACAGCCAACTGAGGATTAAAAGAAGCGAAATAGCAGAACGAGCAGGACATAAGGGAGCCCATATGGTGAGAAGTCCAAGACATCATACAAAAAGCCCAGTCAGCATCTGTTCCAGGACTGTACCTTGCAAGGTATACAAGCTCCTGTGCATTTTATGGAAGCTGTTGCAGAAAATCTGGGCAAAGGGCACCATTCCAGCAGCATGGAAGGGTGCAGAAAGGTGCTTTGTACCCAAGGAAATGGACATGGTCCAAGCTGAGGGTTCCACAGTTAAAGGAGGAAGGAAGAATGTCCCGAGCTTGGATCACAGGGGCTTGGATGAAGTGCCAAAAACGTAATGTCACTTGGCCTGAACTCTGGCGACTAAAGCATTTTGCATCTTGTTCTTGCTCTGTTCAGTGTAAGACACCCTCCCAACATCATAAACCCGAACAGTTAGTGACTGTGGAAACACCTTTTGTGCAGCCAATGTGGAGAAAAAGACATAATGGTGCACATACTGGCTAGGTTTTAGATTACTCTCAGTCAAGGAAGATATAATTGGCACCATGACAATACCCTCAGGACACTGGCCAAGATATTGGTGCATGAGAGATTGAAAAAGCATCAAGGTTACATGAGACCTGCACCATCCACCCAATTCATCAGGGTGGGGGACATACCGTCATCCTCCTAGAGAACCATGAAAGGGCCTCCTGCACACAGCTCCTTTATGGGGGATGAGGGTGGACCCGGGGAGGTCCTCAGGATGTCCACAGTGGAGAAAGCCTCTTGCTGACTAAGGGAGTAGTTAACCTGGAAGGCATGACTGGCCACCACTGCTGACCTGACAACTGGAAGGCATCATGGTTCAGGGTCAAACGGCCAAAGAAATTTGGACATTAATTGACGACATGTTTTCCTAGCCGAAAGCTTCAATCACTTTTTGAGTGACTGAAAGTTGCTGCAGTTAGTGTGATCCATCATATGCAGTAACATACTTCTAGTCACAATGTGGTGCTGGGGGCCTAGTAGGTAGGCTACACATGGACCAAGAGGACATGGATTTGACTCCTACTTTCAGTATACCACCATTGGGTTCCTGAGCAAGACACTTAACCCTAAATTGCTCCAGGGAGACTGTCCCTGTAGTTAGGTAAAGGAAGTCGCTTTTGAGAAAAAAAACATCTGCTAAACATGTGAAAGTAAAATCTATTTTATTTTTATATAGTTTCTGTGTCTGTGCAGTAATAACAATTTCCTTAAACTGCTCAAAAAATGTCTAATACTGATTGAAGTTTTTATTTTGTTTGGCTATTAACAATCAACAAACAATGTAAGAGAGGTCACAAGGTTGGGTGTTTTTTTATTGGCACATTTCTGAACTGATTCTAGCCTAATAACAATGTTGTTGTTAACTTTGTTAACTTTCACTTAACACATGCTGTAATTCTGTAGCATAAAACACAGTATTAAACAGCAATTCTGCATAAGCGTCATGACAGTTTCTCAGGAAATTGGAATTTCTTCCGATGCTAAATCTGCACAACAAATAGGTCAGTTTTTATCCCATGTGAACCTTATATTCATCCTGAAATATAATTGCCAACTGTGTTCCAGCAAACAGCATATAATTTATTTTGAAAACAGGGGACTTTTTTGATTTTTCCTCATGACACACGTGCACATGTACGTGCACAAGAGCACACGTGGCTCACATGACTTTGAACTGAATTCGTGAAGAACCCTCTCTGGAGAATGGCGCATTGATGAGGGCAACGTGAATGGCCTTCAGAAGCGAGCGGAGGGTGGAGGCCAGAGAGGGGGTCAGAGAGAGCATGGCAACACACAGGCACATGCAAACCATGAGACAAAATACCACACGTGGAACTCACACACCTTTGAGCTGGTGTGAGTGAGAGAGAGCAGGGTATTCTTGGAGTTCCTGGAGTAGGGTTGTATAAATTGATTGATTGATATGTCACAACCAGTTATGTTGTTTTTTTTTATGGTGCATCCACCTGAATTTTTCATCAGAAGATCATAGGTTTGGCCCCTAGTGATGCCACAGTCATCCTTAGGCAGGAATTCTAGAGAGCATTGGTGCCTTTCTTCTCTTTATGTGAGTACATACTGTGAAGAATTCTTTGAGGAATGCCTTGAAAGTATGCTTTTGTTTTGTGATGTGTGACGGATCATTTGAAAGTATAAAACCTTTGGATCAATTTAAGGGCTCTGTCAAAAGGTTTTAGTAAATGTTTAGTCATATCTCATTACATCTCATTTACCTCATTACATTACATTACATTACATTACATTACATTACATTACATTACATTACATACAAACAATTTACAACTCAAGGAAACTCAAGATTCAGGAGAGTATGAGACCTGGAGGAGTACTAAGTGCTAAAACATTAATGTAGTACTACAAGAAGATAAATAGTGCAGCAGTACAGAAGATGCTCTCTGAATAGGTGAGTCTTCAGGAGGTTTTTGAAGATTCCTCAGCTCTGGTGATGGCTGAAGTGTTGGCTTGGAGGAGCCATGTAGAGATAGGGTCAAGCAGAATTGTATCAGGATGAATACAAGTGGGGAATTTGTGTACCACACTTTCCATGAGAGGGGTAAAAGAAAGAATAATGCACTTTTACCTGAGTATGTATAGTGGGATACAGGTTGATCCTGTGTGATTCAAAGAATTGGCTACTGAAAGCGGTCAACTTTGAAGTGAAGGAGGCCAGGATCCTTGCTGAAAAGGGAGGCAATTCCATATTAAAGTCGATGTATTTTAATACAGTCATTAAAGTCCCTGTTGGTGTTGGGGTCAGACATCCCAATAGTTTTGTCCTTAATGTCATTGAGGTTGCTGAACTTAAGCCTATTTACAAAATTGTCTTAGAAATTGTCCACCAAAAAGGGTCCTTCTGCATTTTACAATGAACTTTGTCCGGTATCTGCCTCTCCTCATTACTCACAGGGTTCTGTGGGCATCTGGTAGTTGACCCAACATAATTGGCAGTTAATGGTGAGCTCTCCTATGACTTGTGGGTCGGAAATGAGTAGGTGGGATCTCCCTATGACAAAACTAGAGAGAAAAAACTCCAGAGCAGAAATAACAAACAAACAAAATGCTTATTTAATGGACCATATATTTTTAACAGTTCTAGCGTAAATATTTCTTACAGTCACATTTCTGTGTTTAGTGTATGTTTAAAAAATATATTAACACTAATGCTATAATAATGGAAGCATGCTACAATTTGGAACTTATGATAAACTGAATCTTACTTAAGGAGCTGCAATTTAATCAAAATACCATGAGATCAGATGGGTCTCTAAATCAAGATCTTGATGTGAATATTTCCTGTAATTAGCTTCAGCTTTAACAATGTTAAGGCTAATGCTAAATGCAAAAAATGCCCTTCCCCCTTCCTGAATGAATGCACCCTACTAATAACTCTCTTTCAAAACACACACACACACACACATGCATGTGCACAAACACACACACAAACTCATTATTTTGGAGAAAATACAGCAGCAGAAAAGCATTTATTAAGCCCCCTAAACTACCTATTATCAGCATGATTAGCATTCCTGTCCTGAAAACATATGTGAATTCTAGTCTGCATAAATGGCATATGCAATTACTGGCTGATTGCACCTGAGTGTTTTAACCCAAAACAATAAATGCACCATTACATACTCATAAAAAACAATTAATTGGGAAACATCTAACAATATAAGAACATATATATATAATATATAGGATGTCACTAACACATGCATTATTTTCATGCTCTGCTAGACTGAGTGTGAAATGAAGAGATGAGATCTGCTGTAAAAGCAGTTCACCCGCACTTTTATTCAGGAGTGATAAAAATATGCTGCATCAAGGAACAGCCACAAAGATAAATGAAAGAAAGCGATACCATTTTGAAGATATTTGTATTCTAAATCAATTAAAATCTTTCCATTCTGTTTCCATGGAGAGATGATTACATGCAAGCAATATTCAATTTTAATTAATTTGCATTCTAAAGCTTTTTTTTTTAACCTGACATTTTTTTTATGCCTTTTTAAACATTCCTCTCTTCTATGCGGGCATGATCTGAACAATAATGTTACTTCCAGACGGTCAGTCTCCGACCCAGCAGCCCCTTTATCTGGCTGTCCCCACCATCAGGGCAGAAGCACTTCAGCTCCGCATTCTTACAAGTTAATGTGATCAGTTAAGTGATCTATGACCCTAAACGGCCACTCCGCTCCTATTCTGGCCCTCGGCTTCCTTTCACTCTCTTCCTCTGATCTCCAGCCATGGGTGGCAATGGCACAATATGCTGCCCCAGCTCTTTAAGACACCCTCTTCAAAAGAGCTCAATCCCAAACAAAGCATGGCATCCAAACAAGTGGTTGGGAAGTTGCATCCTTGCACTCTAAGAAGACTATAGAAAGTGTAACCACCCTTCGTAAGGAACCATAAAACATTATTAGCTACATGCAGGCCTACACTATGCCAAACAGATGTAGTGCATAAAATACTGTGTGAAAATATCTGGTCAGACACAAAAATTGATTAAATGTATTTTTCTAAGTGTATTTTTTACACTATACACTATAATGTTAAACTGAATATAAACTTAGATCAATATAACATACATTACTTATTAATTCTTTTATTTCTTTTATATATTTTTCAAAGCAAGTAAAAGACACACTGTTCAGCTAAAAAAAATCTCACATACATATGTTATCCACATTCACTCTCTGGGAACTTTGGAATGATCTCATTTCCATCATGTAAAAAAAAACAAAAAAAAAAACAGTACCCACTTGTACAGTTCACTCCATGAACCCAGTGAACCCAAAGGAAACTGCATCAATGAGACCCTTCAGCACTGAATCCCATCTCTCTCTGTCTCTCTCTCTCTCTCTCTCTCT
>JBBKCR010000016.1:12994584-13010419 GCA_037577295.1 Ladigesia roloffi
CAGGACATGTCCGGGAAAAAGAGGACGTCACCCTACTCTTCTCTCTGTCTGACTACAAGAAGTGAAACATTTTGCACTGATGTTTCTCCTCTGCTGATCTTGTGGTGATTTTGGTGATATAAAGGAGAAAAAAAACATCTTTCCAGTTTAAAAATGCATTGTAACCCACGTTACTGACATTTGTACAGAAAATATTACAACTTTTTGTTCTGTAATGCCTTACAGTAATTAGTTACTTTTGTGACGCGTTACTCTCAACACTGACCATAACCATATCAAATAGCTTTTTTATGTATTTACAAGACATACTTAGTATAGATGTAATATACTTCAAACACATAACCATAGTGCAATATACGGTATACAAAGAAGGCAATAATTTCACAACATGTCATTTCATCCTTGTCAGCCTTAAACTGAAAGTAGAATGAGATTACTGTGATTTCTGTGAGAAATTATCTGGACAATAAGCTGAGTTACTGATTTCTTTGGGATAAAGACTGAAAGCAAAATTCAAAGCTTTTTGAGTCACGCTTCCACTGTCAGCATTTTTTCAATAACCACATGGGTCTCTATCTTTCTCTCCTTCACTCTGACACACACACACACACACACTGATATACATACACATTCATGAGAGCTCACTTTCTCTCTTTTGGTGTCGAACAGTAAAGCGGGCCCCGAAATTCACAGTAGCTGAGTGGCTGCTTGAGCGTTTTAGTGTGCTGATCGATGGTGTTTCTGGCAGAAGCAGAATATCGAATGCTTTTAACAGAATGAAGATGTATGTTTGGCATACACTGATATATTCACCCAAGCTAACCTGAACCGGGAGAGAGAAAGCCTGGCCTAAATGTAGAAGCTGGTGGGTGTCGAGGGCTGACAGGAAGCGGCTGTATTGACGCGTCGTGTTCTAGAGGGCAGCGAGTGTATATTTAGCCTCGATTCTGTGTTTTGCAACCCAACAGCACAGGTTGTGGCTCCCAGCCAAGCTCGGCTGTTGTCATGAGAACCATTTACTCCTGTCTGGCTTCAAAGAGGAGAGCTATGGCCTTTTAAAAGCGGGATGAAGGGGGAACACCTTGCATTAAAAACCCAGACACCCACCAAGTCCCATCTTTGAAATATTGGCCATGAGACGAAACTGGTCCTGGATCAGTCCTTTTATGCAACTTCTCCAGGTCAAGGCCTGAGTAAAATATGCTGAATGCTTTTGGTTCTCCAAAGATATACAAATGTCACCAATCCGTCATCGGCATCATTCCCATATTAGGAAATCTGTGTCTAGACTTGATTTTTCCACTAGAAATACACTATATGGACAAATGTATTGGGACGCCTGATTATTACACCAACAGAGACATTAATGATATTGCAATAAAATATATAGATTTTAATTTGGAGTTGGTCCACAACATTTGACTTTCCCCAACAACGGAAATGTGTGGCCATTCATTCTGTAGAGCATTTATGAGGTCAGGTACTGATGTTGGACTCAAAATCTCTGTTCCATTTCATCCCAAAGGGACAGTTAAACTCTTTCACATCATCCAACTCATCCAGCCATGTCTTTATGGACCGTTTTTTGTGCACCATTACACAATCATGCTGGTTTATAAAATGTTCTTCCCCAAACTGTGTCCACAAAGTTGCCTTTCACTGGAAGTCCGTGGCCTAGCCCAAACATGGTCCATGAAGTGTATGCAAGACATTACTGTTGCACCCCATTGTAAACAAAAATATCTTAACCCTGATACTTTGTCATGCAGACATTTTTCCTCTGATTATTATCAGATCCTTCAAATGTTTAGGTCATTAATGAGACAAAATAAGATTATTGCCACATGAAAACTAGAAAAAAGACATGAAAAGAAATACCTTCTACAAACCAGAAAGCTTTGTTCAGATTCGTTTATTGTGTTTATTTAGCCAGGGGCCTTGTACAAATGCTTTCATGTCGCATGGGAAAAGATGTATCATGTTTAGCTAAACACAATTTCCATTGCAGCCCTGGGCCAGTTAAACGTACACACTAACACACATTGCGAAAAAACAAAAACAAAAAAAAAAACAGACACACAGCACCTTCACAGACACATTATCTCCAAACCTAAACATAGCCAAGCCTCACATGATAAATGTGATGATGAGTGAACATAAGAAAATAACAGGCATAACTTAATCAAATTCATGCACACGTGACTAATCACTTAAAAAACACTGCACTTGTTGTACAGGCAGGAAGCATTTTCCACTGTTTAATGTTTAAGAGCAGCAGTTAAGATGCTTTGGCAGTAGTGAGGGGGACAACATGGTGATATTAATGAATCATGATAAATTCCGTCATAGTACATATTACGGATTTTGAGCAAGTTAAGTGATATACAATTAGATCTTTAGGCGTGGAATTGGGTCTATAGATGTTTAAGGTTTGGATGATTGTGTACCACGGCAGGCATGCATATCTCCCATTGCTTCCCCTCCAAGTTCCTAAAATGGGCATGATGCATGTCTAAAGAATGATGCAGGACTTCAGACGTCCCATGAAGAACTGCAGAGCAAAGGCTGTTTCACACTCATGCCTTATATATAAACATGTTAGGACAAGGATGTAATAGCATATGGTCAAAGAGCTATGTTTCACACTCCATGGTTTGCAACCCCAGTGTTGAGAGACACCGCACAGCTTGGTGATTTCCTTGCTTTGCCACACCCTATTAAGATCATGAAGGGCTAAATAACAAGCCAGTGCCTTGAATGATGTCTGGTAAAGCAAAGGAAGCTGTACAGCATTCAGGGATATGCCGGTAAGACCAGATTGAGACAGAGGAGCATGGGACCCATAACCAGAAAAAGCAGAGCCTGAAGTAGATAATGTCACCAGCTGCATAGCTTTTGATAATGCAAACTGAAAGTGATTATCACAAGGTGGCTGACAGCGGCAGCCACAGAAGAAGCGTGTTTTGCCACAGGCATATGCTCATGTGCATGCAGTTCTCAGAAATGTCCAGATCTATTAGTCCTATGAACATAAAGCTGGCGAACAGGGCAAAGAGCTGAATTTAATATAATCTCAATAATAAAACGTACACTATATGGACAAATAGGATTGAGCTAAACCCCTTACTTCCAGTCAAGGGCAATCATAATGCTTCACCATAGCAAGATGATTTGGACAACATCAAAGCTGTTATAGCTGCTAAAGGGGGACAAATTTCATTTTAAAATCTTGTTATTTGGATTCAATATCAAGTACACCATTGTCAGTGTAGTGGTCAGGCGTCCCAATACTTTTGTCCATATGGTGTATCTGCTGTGATGTTGGACAAGCTGTATATTACAGAACACAATTGTACACATTTTAATACACAGTATTTCTCTCTCTCTTTATAATTTGACATTCTAAAAAGAAAAGAAACAGGAAAAAAAAGATAAAAGCTCATTTTGCATTTAATGTTTTATTTTCTTCTAAAGGGAATAAAAAAAACACACTTTGCAGGGAAAGAAATGTTCGTACTACAACAAATGTTATCTGATCATTTGACAAAAATGACATTTTGACACACATTCAAAATAAATATCATTTGCAAATGAAATTTGCCTACAGCAAGTTGTGTTCTACAGTTTCGCATAAAGTTAAATGGGGATTTATACAAAGTTCAGTAAACACTGTAAAACCGTGCAACTATTTCTATGAAAGAATACTGGTCAGTTAGGTCCTGCTTGAAAGAGAACAGAATAATTCTCTCTTTGCACTTTTCAAAAGCATAACCAGTACTAAAGTGATTGCCTAGTTACTTTCAGTATTGCTTGTTTTACAAGCCAAACATTCGGCTTACGTTGTTCTACAGCAGGCCTGACTTTTATAAACTGGTATTTGGATAGGTTGCTGTATATTGCCCTCTGCTGGCAGGAACCTCTGCAACTAATCACTAAATTATCACTCAGCTCTAACTGAAGTAAGTTTGATTTAATCCGTTTAATTGGTTTTATCATTTGTAAATGATGAGTAGAAAATTACACGCTATATCACAATGCAAGAGCTGGTCTCATTGTGTGCGCTACACACTCCTCTGGCCAGTGTGACCTTCCGGCTGTTTTCCATCAAGCGTTATGTATAGAGCCTAGTGAGACTTTCTATTGTTTGTGAAGTGTGCATGGAAGTGGTGTGTTAGAGGAAGCAGGTAGGGCTTTTTCCAGTAAAGAGAGATGCGTGAACTTCTTCTTTCTCATGAAGACTAACCCTCAAATTTCACTTTCCTGACAAAGGATACGCCTTTCACCGAGTGGATTTCCTGTTTTCAAAATGTTTCGCATCACATGATGCACCAAAGAGGGCTCTGGTGTAAAGCAGAGGGGCCAATAGTTGGGGAGCGTCCGTTGTTATTATCAGAAAGACCTTGAATTATAAAAGCTGTTAAAACTGCCCCCATGAGGGCCTCTGCTTCAGATTTTAAGGGTTCTCTGGTTTGTGTTTTTCATTCATGAGATGTTAGCATGTTCAATTTTTTTTAATTACACCTCTTATTTTTCAGAAATGGGAGAACTTGTAATCAGAGATGGCTGGTGTAAATATGCTAACAGGTTTAGACCTTCCCTCTCTTTCAAAGAGCAAAAAGGCTTCTAAAAAAAGTGTAGATTTTGGCAGACAAATTATTTTCTTTGCTAAAATTTTGATTTAGTCTAAAATAAAAAAAAAATTGTAGGTAGTTGTAGATAATTCTAAAGCCAATTTCATTTGGACTAGATTTGTTAGATTAGCATTGTCACAACTAGCTAGCCAATTAAAAAGAGTGAGCAGCTCCAGACTTTAGGGCCATCTCCAAATTTTTATGGTAAATTAATAGCACACAAATCACAGGGCATACATAAACACTTTGTAGTGTTAAAACAATATTACTATATATGGTTTTAGACGTTTTGAAATTAATTGTTATATGGAAAATTAATAAGTGGTGTTGTTAATGAGTAATTCTTTATACATTCAGCATCTCTATGAGTATGACAACCGTCCCATGCCAGTGTCTGTTAAATTCCAACACAATCACCTCATTCTGCTTTATGAAGTACTGATTAGAGATTACCTGAATCACATCTTATTTCATGAGGGAAAGTATAACAACAATGCTGGAATCAACCCTCCCCTTTTGCAATGAGACCAGTTGGTGGGCAAAACTTATTTTCATTTCATTTACTTTAAAATTATGCTATAAAGAACAATATTTTTTATTTTGAAATTAGGAGATATATTGTCAGGCAAAGCTGTTCAGGCCTGAGAATCTCAACATTTTTGCAGTGATCTCAACAGAAAAATGTGTGCGTGCGTGAGTATTTCTTTATACATACAATCGTTTTCATTTTGCACCTTTAAATTAGTCACTTATTATCTTTCATCAGGGCTTTGGGGGTGCTGTAGCCTGTTCATAGGGGTTCACAGAGTGATGGGTGTGTAACCATCCTGGACAGGTTGCCAGTCCATTACAATTCAATTTAAATGATTGGCATGTCTTTGGAGTATTTTTTGCCCTGGCTGTGATCTGAAATCAGGACCGTCTACTTATGAAGGCAGGGATACCCACTACTCAACTATGCCGCCTCCACTTTCAGTTCCTAAGCAAATTTAGCTTTTGCACAAAACAAATTAACAAGTATAGAGTAATTTAGTAGTTGTGTCCCAGATAAGAATTACAAGACAAACCTCACAGGTCTCACATCAGTGGGAAGTTGCCACATATTTCCCAACTCCATTTTCTCTCCAGGTTGCCAAATCCAACTGTCAAAACTTAAAGAACTGGAAGTACTTTTGAGAACGGAAGAGAACATGCTGACATCTACATGACGCGCTCACCATAAAGAAAATGTGTGAACCTGCTACGAACCATGCATGCCTGGAAGTCTCTACCGATGATTTCATAATCCGAACATCACACAGATTCATTGCAGGAGGTTATCAAAAACTGCATCTCAGTTGAGAACCTCTTCTGAAGCATAAACCACAGGATTGCACAATGCTTGCTTGTGGATTTTTCAAAATTTCTACATAATCAAATGTACTGACTCAGGTTTCTCTACAGTAGTGATGATGGGAAACAGGTCATACAATGTCTAAAAACCAATATTGCTGTTTTATTCAAAACTAGAGTTGCAAAGGGGTGGAAAATTTCCAGTAAATTTCCGGAAATTTTTGGAAAGTTTCCATGGAAACTTTGGCTTAGGAATTTTGGAAATATTCCAAATATGAAACTTTCCACAGGAATTTTAGGAATTTATGGGAATTAACTGAAAATTGTGGATGATTTAAAGAACCATAGACCATATGAATTATATACCTACAATATATTTTGTCATTGGCAGGCATTTTTGCAAAGGGATACAATTAAAAATACATGACTCTGTCTGTCAGTTAATGTCAGCAGAAATGTATGAATGCTTATTTCTTTCATTGAAATGTCAATTCTTTCCCTGAATACCAGAAACATGAACACTGACTAAGAACATTGACTTGACATTGATTTTCTTTTTTTATATCCAGCAAAATGTGAAACGAAAGGAATTAGGCTACTCTCTCATTAATGTCTAATTCAAAATGTAAATTCAACTGAATTCCCCTCCCATCCAAATGTCGAATTCAAAATATAAACTGAAAGTAGCTGTACCCTCCCTAAAAAAGACCAATTCAATGTGTCAAAGTATTTTTCCAGAGCTTCTCAAGCACGGTTTCTGCATGTTCTGCATTTTGCCAAATATTTCAGGCTTCTTCCTGAACCTCAATGTCCTCAGTGTTCACTTCCTCAACATCTGATGCCTCATCCTCTTCAGTGTCAGTGTCCGACCTTGTTCAGAATTCTAGAAATCAATGTGCATGTGATTGGAGGATGCACAATGCATGTAGGGGGTGTGGCCTCAATAGCCCTGCATTAAGAAGTGTGTTATGGCCCTGAATGACAAATTATAGACTACTCTGCTTTATCAAATCTTATTGTTTTAACCAATACTGTGCTTTATTATTATTATTTTATATCTATGTTCCTGACCTTAAACTTTGATCATTTCCAGTTTATTTCTATAAATCACCAGTAATTCCAATGGAAAGTTTCCAAATTAGAAAATTCCTGGAATTTTGCAACCCTATTTAAAACATTAATAATTAAACTGGCATGTTCCATTTGCCAGCACTGCAAACTATTCAGAATCAAATCCATTTCAATTACCTAATGTACACCTGAGCCATTTAATTTTGCATTTTGAAGATAATGTAGAATGAAGGTCCAAATACAATAATGAATCCAAAACCAGTGACGGCCAGTGAAAATAATAAACCAAATTAAAGGCTTTAAACTGGAGCTTTAGTGCTGCAGAAATGTATTCTGTGTTCGGTTTACAGTTATACATCAAGGATTTACAGGTGTAGGTACTCATGCCCTGTATTATTGGTTTGTATTGTTTCTGAATAGTTAAAAAAAAAAACTAGTTTCAGGTGCTACCAGTAGATGTCACTATACAACTACTCTGACAGAGATCCAGCTAAAAGCACTCTTTCACTCACATGACATGTAAACAATTTTTACAACAACGTTTATTTTGAACAATATACACCAGAATATATAATTCCATAATATGTATAGCTGTATGCTAATGTGCATTGTTTGTCCCTATAAGAACATTTAATTAAAACTCACTACCTAAGAGAACAAAAATATTTAAGAGTGGAGCAGTAAAAAAAAAGCTTTTTATATGCTGTGTCCAAGTTGATGTACCATAATTGCTCATACAATACTGATACTCTGACATGTCTCAACTGTTTCCTTTATTATTGTCAGACTTCAAGTCCTATACTTAAAATGATAATCACTTTTTCAAGATCTGCCTCAATATTTGAAATATGAGGAATATGATATATTTTCTTATAATTTTTCTGTCAATATTGCACAGCATTACCAGGCCTAATAATTATAAACTAATACATTCTTTACAAAGTAGTGTCATGATTACTTACTAAAACTTTAAAACGCTGAAAATACTCAAATTTAGCTTTCATGTTTAGCTTTTTTTGTCTAAGTTGTTTTTACTATTTTTTATTTGTTTTTTAATTTAAAATTGATCTTATTTATGTTTGCACAGTCATGTCACTGCTTGTTTTACTTGTATAATATAAATAAAGAATCTTGAAACTGGAGATTAGGGAATAAAGTAAAATAGTGTATGTTTTAGTCAGGTGTGAACATACCACAGTGTGAACAATGGGAAAGACATTGACAATGTTCAAGGGTAATTCAGTGGTGCCACCAGCAGTGTTGAAATTCAAACCCACGACCCACAATTTCACGGCTAGCTCCCTAACCACTAGGCAACTAGCTAAATGAAGAGAAATCCATACAAAATCAGTCCTCATTACAGTATCTGTTCAGAACCTTCAGGGTCCTTGATCCTGTTTTTGCCACCTCCCTTAAAAGCAACCCTCAGGTTTTAAGTTGGATTTAGATCAGAGGACTGGAAAGGCCACGTCAGCAGCATAGTTTTGTCATCACTGAACCATCTTTGAGTGGTTTTGTTTTACAATTTGTTCATAAAAATAATTAGGGCTGATAAAAGTGATATTTTTGATAAAATTTTGTTTTTATTAGGCAAAGTATGAAAAAGTAAATCACTCATTAATTCATTTTCTGTGACTGCTTAATCCTTCCTATAGTTGCAGGTATCCGGACCCTATCCTGGGGCAATTAGGTGCGAGGCAGGGCCCCCCAATTTACTTTAATTCAATTGTTTTTTCTCAAAGTAACATGTGTGACAGGTTTTCCATGACATTTTATATTCAGCTTTAATAATGGTGTAAATGTACTATATATTAACTATATATTTAAAACAAAGTGAAAAATTACTTATATTAAACCTTTTCTCAAACTTCGATTCCAGCTCAGTGTGTGGTTATATAAGGCCATTTTAAATTCATAGTCACGTAAGCTGTAACTGGATAAATGGCATGTTCTCTCTTTGATTTCAGAACAAATACCCTGCTGTCCTCATGTCATTCTGGCTTTAATAAATAGATGGAGTGGATGAAGGCCTTACAGCAAAGAATAAAACCTCCTGATTAAACGACATGAGCTGTCCTTTTGTTCTCAGCACGTCAACATCCCATTTTTCACAGTGCTGACACTTCAGTACAGCCGCTGCTGTAATCCTCAGGCTCCTCACTAAAAATATTCGTGGCAATTGGGGCCACAGATCCAACAGCGCCATTGCCCCCCTTCCACATCTATAACGCCCATGCTTGGTAGGAGCTTAAAAAGTTGAAACAATCTGTTTTAAATTCAAACTAAAAAATGGAAAACAATTTTGAAACTACAGAAGCGAAATTGTCATTCTGGTATAACATCTGTCAATTCCTTGGAGCTACTTACCACCCCAATGAATATAACTGTGTACAACTTTTTGTACAGGGGCCAATAGTTCTTTCTGACATTTTTTACCCCAAAATTACATCAAAATACACACTGTTATAGAACAGATTCTATTGCCACAATTACCTTTATTCTTCAAACAGCAATGTAACCAAATATGAGACACTCAGGCAGATGTGAACAGCTGTAAAAACACAATTTTGCCTTTCATTACTATCTGGAGAGTCAGATAATATTGAACAAACTGAATAGAATACCTTAAAAAAGTTTGATAAATACATTTTCCACTTGAACCTTTTAAACAGGAGTTAAAAGTAATGCAAAATGGACTGTTATCATTAAAGTTTAAAACAAATGAAGTTTGGCAACTGTATTATAATTCCCAATGCTCCTGAAAGCAGTGACCCTCACTGTCAACATTTCTCTTTTCTTTGCATTCCTCATAGCAAAAATGAGAGCAGGGTTTGCGACACGGATGCAGAACCAGACAGCCGTATGAAATCTGACAGCAGGCCGTTATTGGCCTGCGGGCCAGACTTTGGACAGGCCTGGTGTGAGCAGTATTCTAGCTGTAGATGGTACAGAATATAATGAAGAAAATGTTTATTGAATGTTTCTTTTGTGGAACATGTTTATAATCAGAACTCTTATTGATCCCAAGGAAACTCGCATATGTTATGACACTCAGAGATGCAAAAACAAGAACAATATAAAACAGAAAACGTAAAGAAATCTAAATTAAACCTGTAGAATATTTTTGATATGACTCCACATTTCTTTAGAAAATACATTACAGTACACAGGAAATTATCTCTGACTCATGTTGGCTTTATTGCATGGCTGATCAGTGTAACCGTAGGCTAGAACAGTCACTGTCAATACTTAGCTTTCTGAAGAAGAGGCTGAACCTGTGTCAAATAAACAGGTGTCTCTCTGCAAAGTTACTTTTCTGAAATCTGGACCTGCTGGAGTGAATGAGGCCCTCGGGGTTCCATAGTGTTAGCTGTCAGGTTTAAGAGGGGTACAAGCATGTCACGCTGCTCTCTAGTTAAAACACACTCGACGCCACACTGCTTTAAGACAACACTCTGCTACCATGTGACCTGTTGACCAAACAATCTGTATCTTGACAGCAGCCAGAAGGGTCAGGGTGGGAGGGGGGCCTCTAATTTGTGTGTTTGTGTGTGGGAACGGGGGGCAGTCTGTATAATATTCCGAGTACATGTGCACATTTCCTGTATTCTTGTCATATAGTAGCCTGTAGGGAGCCTTCCGTGTTATCCTCTTACAACATAGCTGGCATTCTCCCTCAGCACTTTCTGATTTCACTGTCAGACACTCACATGCACACAAACAAATGTCTCACAATGTCATGTAGACTAGCCGTCAGCAGAAGGCCCTATCGTTATCCCACCCCACCCCACCCCCACATCAAACATACACTTGTAGGGGTTGGATTGCATGTTGGAATCAAGACAGTGATGATAATCGAGTGTCGATTCCAGTCTCTGACTTACACCTGCCTGTTTTAATCCAGTGTCATCAAGGATAGCTTTGGCAAGATGGCAAAATAAATGACCAAGGGGAAACAGACATCTGCTCAACAGACAGAGGAAACAGGCTCACAATATTAAAAAGGAACTAAAACGAAAGAAATTAAATTGTAAGTATATAATATAAATTGTCCTAAAAAAGTAAAAGTATCCAATTTTCAAATCAAACAAAAAAAGAATCTGAATGTAAAATAGTTCAATTGATTTTCATTTGATTCCTGCTGTAATCTCTTTTACTGGAAAAGGCATTTATAAGTTCTTTGGAGGTACACACAACACTTATGAAATGTAACTTGATCTACATTTTTTAGAAGTGTTCAAATTAGAGGGGAGCTGGAGGTGTCCCAGGACTCCTATAACACTTAAAGTACCCCCTATAATGGAAAAAAATATCATTTTCCTGTATGTAAGAATTTAATGACAAAAACTGGTTCGTCTTTGCTGAATGAAGTCTTTGTTGTTGTCTATATACTAGGGGTGTGCAGAGCGGTCGCTATTCGTATCTGTATTGGTTAAAAGCAAAAGTATTCATATTTGTATTCAAGTAAAATTTAAATGAAGCGCAGACTCTGTCCGCCGCTCCACCAATCTTCTCCTGAACTTGAACGTGTGACGGGGGGAGGGGACGGGGAAGCGGAATATCTAAAAGTGAAAGTGATCAATCGGTGATACATGAACACACCACTGCATTTAAACCCATTTATCAAGTTAAGTATCTGTTCGAATACCGTATTCAAAAATTAACACATTATTTGTGCTTTTCCGAATACCATATTTGTATTCGGGCCCACCCCTACTATATACTCATCCTAACTGAATTTATAAAACACTCTACACAAAAATACACTTTCAACAAACCCCTGCTGAAAATGTTAGGGTTAAATGTATTCATTCAAAAATATACTTATATTTTTATATCCCTTAAACACTATCTCCATAAAGACATATATCAAAGGGAATTTCAAATATTACTAAAAATTACATTTGAATTCATTACAGAAAGTGTGGTGGCTAGTTTTTAATTACATATTTCATTTTGTTACATTTTCCTCTGTCCCAATTTCAGTAAATTTAAACTGGACATCTCTGCATGTTAGGAACAGAAACTTAAATTAAAATTCAAAATACACAGCTGATAACAAAATAATGTGATTTTGTGACATAAAAAGAATCGAATTAGTTTGTTAATTTAACATAGATCTCATGGACTGACTCTTCTAAGTACCTTTGCTACATGAGCACACTGGAAATGTTCCAACCGGCACACGAATATATAATAAATCACAGTCGCAGACTTTTAGCTTTAATCGTTTAGTGTAGTCCTATAAATAATTACTTTCAATTATTTTTATTCTTTGTTGTAATAATGCTCTTTTCTGCTGTTGCTCTAATGAGATGTTCTGTTGTGCTGACTCTGAGCTTTGTGGCTGTCAGCTCATTTTCATTCCCATTATTTTTAATAGATGCCGCATTATAGTTGTTGTCTCATAATTAGCTTCATTTGACCATAGGTTTTGCTGCATTACATGCTGCATTATATCTTTAAGTTTGCCAGTGAGTTTAGCTTGTTCTGTTTCTTGTAAAATCTGTTTCTTCTGTTTTTATTAATAATACAAAAGAAAACCTTTCATCTTTACAATTAAAAAGGCTTGCAATAAATCACAGTTGCCCCCACATACTAGCCCCCTCTTTTTTCTATTTAACAGATGATCCCATCACTACCACCCTTAACCTGCCTCTCACCCATATGAACATAAAGGAATCTTATGCATGAGTGCTGTGTATACACTTCAGTTCAGCATTCAAAATTATCAATCCATGTTATAGGAAACCTAAAACTACTGGGGCTGTTGATGAACACTTATTTTATTGATGAAAACAACACTACTGCCATCCCATTTCATTTCAATGTAAATCTCCTCAGACCCCAGTGGCTTGTGGATTTTGGATTCGAGGTTTAATTGTAAATAAGTCCCACTTGTGAAACAAGTGACTGCATGCTGTGATAGGGTAGTTCTCTACTTCAAAATGACTGACATAACACTGTGGCCAATCACTGCCTTTGAAACAGTTTTTCACTTCCTACTATTTTGTGTACTGAGCACTGACCTTGAGTGCGAGACTGAAGCTTCATACATAACAAAATGCATAACATATTTTCTAGTATTTATAAATATTTCTTTTAAGGAAGGGCATTAGCTTGTTAGCTTGAGTGCTTGCTAGCAATCCCCATCACCATGCTGGGCACTGGAAACTATTTAGCTACTTTTTCCCTATTACTCCCATAACCCTTTCCCAACTCCTGTGTGAAATGGATCCAGTCACCAATATTTTGGAAGAAGAAAGGGTTATCATCATACACACTCAAAACTATGGGACAGTAGTGACTGCAAAACTTGGCTCTTCTTTCAATGGAAAAGAAACTGGTGAAATCCTTGGAAAAATACATCCCTGCTGGTTTGACCAGAAGGAGGGTAGAATTAATTTAAAAGGTGAGAAAGTGTTTAGATGTTTTCTTCGAATATAGAAACATTGTTAATTGTTTACTGTTGAAACAAACATGTTTGTAAGGTATGTACAATAAAATCCATTTTATATATATTATATATTACACTAGCTATGATATTATTGAAGGAAGAGCAAGAGAGAGAAGAAACATCAAAATGTGAGGCAGCAAAAGCAGAAAATGTAGGCAAAGTTCTTAGGGCACTGTCGAGGGTGCACGGTGAGGTATTGAGGTTGTTTCACAGTGCATGCTGAGGATTAAGGGTGGTTTGTTTCACTAAAAATCCCATCAATGTTATGGGCATATCACTTTCAACTAAACTTCAAAAGATCCATATGTGTTCACATCATGGAGAACTTCACTTTCACCCATCACCAGTTCCATTGTGAAGAAACTCCAGAATTGTCCGCTCTGGAACTGCATCATGGTGTGGCACTGAAATTGTTCTGTTTCTGATAACAAGATGCTACAGAAGAACATCATGGTCTCTCTCTCATCTGTCACTGACATTTACACCACATGTTGTATCTGCAAAGCCACCACACTCTCTTGCTCATTTTTCTCTCTGTACTTGTGTGGTCTTCTGTTTTTTTGTGTTGCTCCATGGTCCTTGGGCAGTCATGTTGTTTCTCTGTGTATATAGCTGAATGATCACAAACCTACCTGATTTGAAACATGACAAGTAGCTATTAAAGAATACACTTTATTGGAGCAGGGTTCAGTTAGGCTAATACATGCGTTCAAGCCCAGGCTCATTGCTGCGTTCCACGTGTCTCCATGAAATGACCTATTTCAGTAGTGAATTATGGGTTTTGAGGATCCCTTTCACTCCCTTGGGCCAGTCATGACATTTTGTTGATGAGTCAGCTCCAAACATTCGGCTTGTTTTAGCAACAGGAACATCTGTGGCTTTATGGTCGTCACCAATGATCAATACAACAAAAAGATGAATCGTGTCTTTCACTTTCGCACCTCCAGCACAGCAGCTGGGCCAGCTGAAGCCGCACAGTAGTAAAGACTTGCCAGGATGGTAATTAGTTCGTAAAAATGGCACAGTCAATCCTCTGCCGACTGCAATGTGTCAAAATGTGAGCTATACAGGGACATGCTGACCCTTTACTGCTCTCTCTCTTTCTATTTCTCTCTCTCGCTCGCACACAAACACACACACACACACACACACACCTGACAGACATGCAGTAAAACTGATCCCCTTCACAAGCCTGTCTTCACCTTTTTCATCATCTCTGGCTCGGAAACTCCTCTCCTTCAGAAGCCCTGTAAATCACACTTTCTAATTTAGGCTCTTCTCTTCTGTCCCACTTTCAAACATCATGCCGTGGTGCCAGGAACATCTTCATTTGCACGAGGGCCAAATCACAGAACATATGTCTTGTTCTATGCAAAGAGTAACAGGAAATAAATAGATAAGGAGTGAAGGCAGTTTTACTGTTAAAAATCAGTATTGACAAAAATGCAAGTTTCCATATGCATAATGGAAAAACCTTTTAGAGATGGCTAAAAGATATCTGGGAATAAATCTATTCTATTGTTCTTATTAAATGTATTTCTTTTTTATTATTAAGTTTGGTTTGAAATTTGACTACCAGAATATTAAAGCAATGGCACAGGATTTATCCAACAAATTTGGCTGAATCAGATGAATTGAACAAATGATTTTAAGACTAAGAAAAATTCTTTCAAAAAATAGAGATGCAAAACTACATTCTACAGCTATGTTTAATTATACTGAGAACCCTATTGGTAGATAGGCCAATAACACTGTTTTTCACAGATTTTTTTTATTCCTTTCATTAAATAAATTTTAACATTAACTTGTTTAAAGATACAAGCTTTTGTTCTCACAATATAAGCTGGACTTACTAAACAGCACAGAAACCTTAGACCCAAGGCATCTTGCACATTTTAAAGAGCCAACAAATGTCTCAAACTTGTTTCCCACATTAGAAGTTGGACCAGTCACATGAGGTTCCAGTACACTTGAGTCTGCCATATTTAGCAAACGATTTTGACCCTTTGGTGCATTGAAAAGAAAACCAAAGCAGCTTTCCTGAACCTGCGTGCAAGTATCTCACTATTCCTGCCTTTGTGGCACCTGCCAAAAAGTTATTCAGAGCTGGGGACCAGAATCAATGAGGACTGAAATGAAGTTGCCAATTGGAATAATTAGCGTGGAATAAATTTAGATAATGTTCATCAGTATGAATGTGGATTTAGAGGTCATATTAAAGCGATAGTTCACCCAAAAATGAAAATTGATGTTTATTTGCTTACCCTCAGGGCATCCAAGTTGAAGGTGACTTTGTTTCCTCAGCAGAACACAAACGCAGATTTTTAGCTTTAGCCGTAGCAGT